>JAAWWB010000398.1:0-25002 GCA_018804465.1 Populus tomentosa
TTTTTCTCTTTGCTAAAATTTTATCCAGCCAAACATGACATTAAACTGATGGACTCAACCCATACATGTGGGCTGGGCTTCATGACCCTAAACCCAAGTCCAAAAAAACAAAACCTAAAATAAAAAAACAAAGAAAAAAAGATCAAAAGAAGAAAAATGCTTGAATCTTGTTGACAAACACGAAGAACACCAAGAAGAAAACCAAAAATGTAAACTTGATTTCAGACTAGATTGCATAAATTGAAGGCATAGAATCACACACAAGATATGAGAGCTAGATCATTATAATAATCCAATAAAAGCCGTAATTATTTGGTTTTGTGCAAAAAATGAAAAGCTAGAAACAAAGATTAACATCCATAAAAAGGATGTCTGTAAGCCATGAAAACCTTAGATTAACGAGCAATAAGTATGCATGCACATATAAGAACCATCAATTGACCAAAATGATACCAAAATCAAGGACCTAAGGCAAAGTTCATGGCAAGAACACCAACCTAGAAATCTTATAAACGTAGAAACCTAACAATAGAAACTTAAACAAAAAAAATGCAATAAAACCTATAACACCAACTAAACTTAGTAACATATAGCTTAAGAATTCTTAATACAACCTATTTGAATCATCAAAATAATTAAGAAACAAAACATAATAGAAAAATTAGTAAGCAAAGTCATGTAAAACAATGAGAACAAAAATAACATTTCTTTAGGTAAAAACATTGTTTTATTGGATAAATTCAATGTCTTGATACTTAAACAACATGCATACGAACTAAACAAACCCAACAAGCTACCTAAAAATAACTTAAACCATAGCAACTTTAAAACTTAAAACACATTGTCATACCTTCAAAAAAGATCATTTTAACATCAAAACATGTAAAACATTATTTTATACTAACATTTAACACTTTAATGAAATAATTAATCATTCAACTAAACTTCAAACAAAAGACACATACAATAAAATATGTCATAACTAAAAAGGATAAATAAAGCATCAAAATTAATAAGTAGCTAAAAAAGAAATGCATAATGAACCTCTAATACCAACATTTAACATACATAATAATAATAATAATAATAAAATAAATGGGGTGTCTCATTAAGTTGTAAACCCCCATCAAAGCTGAAAGGTATACCTTGTGATGAAGATATGACTTTCTCATTCAAGTCTTTGGTTTCTTTCTCTTTGGTTTTCAACTTCTTTCTACTTCTAACTAGTCTGGATACTATTCTTTTCTTTTCTTTTAATTTGGTGCACTATTTCTCTAGCTTCTCTTTTAATCCTTTATAGGATTTCTTTATCAATTCTTTAGGTGTTTGCTTTATTTTTTTCTCTCCATTTCTTTTTCTAGCTCCTTCTCTTTAAAGAGCAACTGTTTTTTTATAACCAAAATCCCTCTAAAAGTTGTTGCCAAAACTAGGATGATTTTGTATATAAAAAAGGTTTGTTTGGGTAAGATTCCTCTCATCCTTCCCTAACCTCCATGGAAAAAGGGGTTATGGTTCATTTTGTCATTTATAGGTTCAATTTGATCAAGAGAAGGCAACCATAAAGTAATCAAAGGAGTTTTTCTTTTTCAATCATGACTAACTAAGTGTGCTACTTTGACGAGATCATCATGAAAATTAGAAGATAATCATACATATGGTTTATCTGAACTATGTAAAGAGGATGCATATTTACCTATAGATACAAACCAAACTCGAGTTGGAGACCTAGAATGCCACATTCATGGCTTGGAAGATTGGCCTTTAATCAGCTTTAATCTATTAATGTAGAGTGGCCAATCAGGATGTTGTCTGATTCATTGATACAAATGTTTGATATAGGTGGCTCATCCTTGTATATGAGATATTTCTTAGTCTATTAAAGCCCTTAAGTTGGTCGATGATGTCATATTCATTCATATGAAGATTGCATCCTAATTAGCTTTCTTAATTAGGGTGGAAAATAAATCAAGGATAAAACAACATGTCACTTAATTTTTTCAATAAAAATGAGTGACATGTTGTTTTCTTAAATGCTAAAAATTAGAGTTTTCTAATTGGGATCTAAAAACTTCAATTTGATCCTTGTTGTTTCAATTTAAGCTTAAACATTCTTAATTAAAGCAAAATTGACTAATTTTATACAATAAGGCCCTTGCTGAAAATCAATTGAGATCTTACAAGTTTGACACCTATTGGTTTCCATTTTGTTCAATATAGTGCCTAATTAAGCTTTAAACATTGAGTTTTTTTAATATAGTCCCTAATATTGCGCGCTATTTGCAGAAGGTTTTTTGTCTTAAATTATTTTAATTTGGCCTTCAATTACCCTTCAAACTTTAAATTTCTTGCAATTGAACTCCTGAGTATACTAATTTGGCCTTTCAAAGTTTAAATTATGTCCCTAACCTTTTAATTTTTACAAATTGATTTAAATTAAGCCTTCAAATTTGATTTTTGTACAATTAAGTACTTGATTGAATCCTCAAAACCCAATTAGAAAATTAATTAAGTCCTTGAACTTAATTAATTCTTTCAATTTTAGGCCCAAACTCATTTTTGGACTTAATTTTACTTCAATTAAGTCCTTAATTAAATCAAATAAACCAATTATAAGTTTAATTAAGTCCTTAACCTTAATTAGTTCTTCTAATTTTGGATAGATTAGATTTTAACCTTAATCTTTCTTTTAAATTAATGTTTTCTTCCCACCTTGTCAAAATACCCCAATTTAGCTATTCTTCTAGCATCTTGGTCTATTTTAGCTCAAAGGCTTATCTCCTCTTATCTCAAAAATATATTTTTTAATTTTTTGATTTTTTTGAATTCTTGAATTAAAAGTATTTTTCATAAAACAATTTTTTGGAATCCAAAATTAGGTTATGATAATAAGTATGTTCTGAAACTTAGTTTATGTAGGGTGTTCCTATGTCACCACTCTTTCATTGCGGGGATTCGGGTTGTGAGCAAGGTGGTATTAGAACTTGGTTTTGTTATAAACCCCGTAATATATGGAGCTTAAGATTCATCTTATCTTGATATCATTCCTCTTTAAATTCTTCTATCTAGTATTTAATATGTTTTTTTTTTAAACTTTTTTTACAGTTATATTAATATAAGAGTGTTCTTTTAGGAAAATGTTAAGGGCCAAACATATAGTTAATAGTGATCATACCGGTAATGATCAAAAGGATGTTCCTATTATTCAGTTTAGGAATGAGAGGTGAAAGGGGAGGGTTAGAACACCATCGCTTTAGCTTTTAAGGGAAGAGATTCAGGATGACATTAAGTTTAAGGGAGGTAATGGTTTGGATGTTGGTCAGACCTAAAAAGGAGGAATCCAAATGTAAGGTGCCTTATGCTTATAGTGCTTTGGATAAGATTGGACAAGCCATACAAACCTTAACTAATCTTTTAGATGAGAAAGAAAAAAGAAGAATAAGAATGTGTGTTTAACTTCCCATACTATGCACGAAATGAATGTACTTTGTCAAACTTTCTTAAGTTAGCACTTCCCACCTTTAAAGAAGTTGATAACTTTGAGGATCCATATCAGTTTTTGGATGCAACATAGCGTATGCGTGAGGCTAGGAGATGCATGGATCATTGTGTAGTGCCTTTAACATCCTTCAGGTTGGAAGGTGAGTTGCTTGTGAACTAGTATGAGTCTAAAATGAGTGAAATGATAGTAAATTCTCCATCGATGGCATGGAAAGAGTTTTTTATGATGTTTTTAAAGTGCTCTTTATCTGAAAATGTAAGGGATATCCACGCCATGAGTTTATGAGTTTGAGAGGTTGGTTCAAGGTGATTTGACTGTGACAAAGTATGAGGTGTAATTCACATGGCTATCCCAATATACTAGCTATATGGTATAAACTAAGGAGAGCAAGATTAAAAGGTTTGTTTGAGGTTGTAATAGCTACCTCTTTAAAGCTATTAGGGCTCACGAGTTTAAGATATACTCGGTTATAATGGATCATGTCTAAGCTATTGAGGCACGAAAGTCAGAAGATTGAGTATTGTTTGGTTTGACCAATAGGCCTAAAGTTGAAAGTCAAATCTTTTTTCAACAGGGATGAAATACAGGTTCTAATAATGGATAAAGAGGCCATCAAGGTCAATTTAGATATTTGAGGTGTTTCTCATAAAGGTTCATTATAAGGGGCACACCATATATGGTATGAGTGGAGGTGGTCATACTCGAAGTTAGGATACTATTCAGTTAACATTATAGGGTTTAGATAGGAAGCCTCTATGTTAGTCTAGTGGGTCTAGGCATTATGGATTAGTTTGTTACAAGTAGACAAGAGCCAATTTTGGTTGTGGAAAGACTGATCATTTACTGAGGGATTGTTTGAATAGGTGAATATCCACGTTAAGTGCAACTACATCGGTTGCATCTCTTATTAGACTTAATCAGCTAACTATTTAGTGTTTCAAGGTGGTTATGGAGTTAGTGGGCATAACCAATGGGATCGTGAAACAAGTGGTAGAGGTTTTCCGCCAGCAAGTTAGAGATAAGCTCATGTTTTTTCCCTTATTTACCAGGATGTCCAGGCATCCAACATTGTTGTCTCAAGTACACTTTTTATATGTTTTTTCAAAGCTTGAATTTTGTTTTATACTGGAGTGACCTATTATTTCATGTTGTCATATTTTGCTTTAAGGTTTAGTATACAATCTATTGTATTAGAAAGTCCTTTGTGGGTGGCTACCTTTTCGAATGAGGTTATGTTTGGGGAATATGTTTATGTTTATTATAAGGTAGAGGTATAAGGTAGAAAGCTAATGGGTGATTTAGTGATCATAGAGATAGTACGATTTGATGTGATATTAGGTATAGATTGGTGGTCAAGACATCACACCTAAGTTGATTGTAGGAATAAGACAATGGTTTTCAAGATTGATGAAGAGGTGGAGTTTATATATTATGGAGATAGGTTATTATCCTCGGCGAGTATTCTCTCGACAATCATGAGAAAGATGGTATGAAAAGGTGTACAAGGCTTTTTGGCTTTTGTGTAGGATGTGATCATAATGGTTTTGAAGATGGAACAAGTTCCAATAATTAAGGAGTTCATTTATGTTTTTCCTGATGACTTATATGCACTCCCTCCTAATAGGAAGATATAATTCTATATTAGTCTAAATTCAGGAACAAAATTGACACGACCAAAAGATTGATGTCTTCTCCCAAGTATAGGAATGTCGAAGTAATAAATAACCCGGCAAGACCGAGGTCGAACCACAAGGAGGTTAATTGTATAAATTATAGACAACAATAATACAACAACAACAATAATAATAAAGAAGAAGATGAAGAAGAAGTTGATGAGAACTTTGAGATGAAAGATTAATGTAAGGATTAAACAATGATAAAAACAAATGTCAACGTTAGAGGATCCACTAATGACATTTCAAACAATTATAGTATAAGCTCATATTATTTAACTGGAAACCACATACAAAGAAGGTTCCAATCGGATGATATATCATTAATAGCTCATTATAAATTATTAACATAATCATATTAATTATCTTATTTAAATAACACCAAACTTTTAAATATTGTTAGGAATTCATGATGCTAACTTATGTTAACAACAAATAAAGTTCCTTTCATAGCACATGTGTATGTAATACCATACGGTTGGGCTATGAGAGTGCCAAGCATTTGTTGTACCAAGTGTTATACAACACAAATCTAGATTAACCATTTAACAAGCAAGGTATTAAGAATTAGTAAGATAAAAATATAAGACATGTTAATATTAAACATTAAGGTCCATTTTGAGTTTATTTATACTTATTCTTACACCATTAGTGTAACCTTTTCACCTTGACATAATAAACTAAGCTAAACATAATGAAGAAAAGAAATATAAATAAACAAAACAAGAACATAAATAAGATACAAGTTAACTAAGTAAAGAAAAGGAAATGAAAAGCATAAACAAGATATTAATGAAAACAAAACTTAAGAATTACAAAAAAAATATAAAGAGAGAGAGCAAGAGCAAGTTCTTGATCTGAATTTGAATAAAAGTTGAATAATACCTGGCTTAAAATTAAAATGAAATGCATCAGGAGGGAAAACTATGAATGAGGGTGCACTTGTTCTTATGGGATTCATATGGTCTCTAAGTGTTCTCATACGGTTATTCTCATTATGAAGCGATTGATTATCTTCTTCGGCCATATTTTCTAAAAATGATGAGGATACCCTACAAAGTCTACCACTTAATGCATGTGACCAAACTCTCACACACGTGTAAGATTGATTCTTTTTCTCACATTGTTTTTATGTGACTTTTGTTTTGTTAGTCTCTCACTTCGGTCAAATGGCGGATAACGGTACTCTATGACTCTTAAGTCTGTTCTTTCAGTTTCCCATGATAACTGATAACTGTATATATATTTGTGCAATTCTTTGCTCTTTCTTCTTTCTTTGAATCTCTCCTCCAATTCTCATTTGAAAATGGACAGCACTTTTGAAAAATTGAAAAAGTATTTTCCCGCTCTGGCTCAGAATGCGATTATAAAAATTTATCGTGCTAGATGTGCAAGATTGAGGTTGTTAATGAATCATGGAATTCCTGAAGATATTCATTGGCTGATTGAAGCAAAGGTCCGATTATCAGGTTTGTCCTCCAATTCTTTCATTTCACACATGTCTGGAACAGGTAAAAGCACTTTTGCAAAGAAACGTCATGCAAAACGACTCAAAGTCTGTCACAGATGTGCCAGATGGACTTGTAATGCAACATGTCGTTCTTTAGGAATGATATCTGTAAACTATGAAGATAAAATACAATTCATTAAGGATGGTCTGAGTAAGGGGTCTTTAGATAATCTTTTATTGACTCTTGAGATGCACCCTAGTGGAGATGTGCATCATTCAATTCATGATTTATGGCCACATTTCCATAAAGAACATGCTCGACTTAGTCTTGGGAATCTGACTAAAAAAAACCATGTTTGCCAGTTTTAAAGAAAACTAGATGGGAAGCTTATCCTCGATATATAGAGGGCGTTTAAGCCGTTTTTGGACGTAAAACCAAGGAAAGATGTGAGCCACAATCACAACTACCTGTATATACACATGCTTTTTCAAAATAAATAAATATATAAAAAGAGAGAGAGTGTGTGTGTGAGAGACTACAGCTGACTTACATATAGGTGGTATGATTGCATTTTCAATTTCTCATCTATAAATTCTTCTCTTCCTTCCTTTCATTTCTACTCAACCCATACATTTATCAAATATAGAAGTGTGTAGAAATGGCAAGTTCCTCAAGTTCTTCCAGTCCTAAGAAAGAAAAAGAGTTCTTAGAATCAGCAAATCATCTTGGTCAGGTACTAGCTAAGCGAAAGATTCATTTAGTGTATGGAGGAGGCAGCCTCGGGTTAATGGGGGGAGTGTCAAAAGTTAGATTTTTAGGAGGTAGTCAAGTTTTGGGGGTTGTCCCCAAAGCTTTAACACAAGGGGACATCATTGAAAAAACAATTGGAGAGGAATTATAGGTCCCCACAATGTCTGATCGAATGAATGCCATGTTTAACCATGCTGATGCCTTCATTGCCTTATCAGGTGGTCTGGGCACATTGAAAGAGATCTTTCATATTTCCTCTTGGGCTTAACTGCACATTCACCATAAACCCATAGGTCTGTTAAATGTTAATGGTTTTTATGATAAGTTGTTGTCTTTTCTTGATCATGCTGTGGAATAGGAATTTCTAACATCTTCGGCACGGCAAATCATAATCTCTGCTGCTACTACTGAACAATTGATTGACCAACTACAATATTTCATCCCTGTAATTGATCCCTCCATGAGTCGTATAAATTGGTCAACTAAGGAAAGTCGTAAAAAGATTAGATTGGATTTGAGCTTGCATTTGTAAAAACTCTGTGTCTTTTGATCTTATTATTGTGTTTTGTTGTTTCTTATATTTGTTTAAGTATGTTTTAGGTTTGTTAGTGTTCGCTATTTTTGGTGATGTCTTTTATACTCTATCTTTCTACCTTAAAACATTGAGGACAATGTCTCATTTTTAATATGGTAGTAGTTGATATATTAAAAAAAAACTGTGTTTTTTATTTTATAAACCATTTGCAAAACTGTTGTTACTAGGATGACAGAGTAAAAGGAGTTCTTTTGTTAAAGTGACTCTTGAGACACATCTTAGTAAATATTCTTAACAAGGTCTATCAGAATACTTCTTGAAATATTTAAGTTTACAAACTCTTGTATTGTTATCACTTGATTCTGCTCATATGCTCATTTAACAAGTATTCTTAAATCTTCATTTTCACACACACACTTTAACATATGATTGTGGGTTGCATATTGGATTATTACATTATTTATGTTCTTTTGTTGAAGGTAACAACTAAGGGAAATAGATAATATATAATTTGCAAAAAAAAAAACCAAAAACAAAAAAAATATGATAATAAAAGTGTAGATAAGTTTGGTTTCGTAGCCTCCCTAACCTAAGCAATTAAGTCCGAAGGGGTGTTTTAACACTCAATACCCTAAAGTCAACTGACTTGGGAGCTATTGACCCAACACTTGTTACATGGGTTAAGGAGAAAAGCTTAAGGGAATCAAACATTGCACTATCTACATTTCAATATCTGCAACCCGAGTTACTAAGCTCGTAGGGGTGTCTCAACACCTAATACCTTAAAACCAATTGATCTAGGAGTCATTAGCCGAAAGCTCGTTACATGGGTTAAAGATGCATTGTGTTGTATGTGTATATAAATAAACAAAAAAAAAAGATAAGAAAAAATAAATAATAATCCCAACCCAAGGAAGTTAACCTTAACATTAGAACATAATATTGTTTTCTTCTAACAAAAGCTCCATCATCTATGTTTTCATACATTAAGCACATAAAAAGAAGGTTTATTAATATCTTGTTTAAGATATATGAAACGGGAATATAAATTTAATGAGAGTTTGTTTATCTAGATAGATTAATGAAAGTTGAATGATGAATACCTTGCTTTGTGGAACTTGCAAATTATTTTTCTATGTTAAGGCTTTGATTACTAGGGACTAGTAATAAGCTGGTTGGGGGTGTGTGATTAGTACTTAAAAGTGTATTTTTATCAAGGTTTTATATCATCATTTTGCACTTGAAGTATCATTAACTCCTTAACTAAAGCATGTTTTATAATAACAAGTCTGATACTATAAAATGCCTTAATATATGGTAAATGTTCATCTTAAATGCAGGCCTATCACATGAATCAAAGGATTGATTGATGAATTCAAGTATTGAAATTGAAAGGACAAAGAGAGGGCCAAACTTAGAAAAGAGATATTGGTGCAGTCCAAACTAGAACACTGTTTGGTAATTGGGTCATATCTCGAGTTCTAGATGTCCAAATGATCTCAAAGATTTAGTAAGATATAGGCCTACAACTTTCATGTGGAGGCCAAGATCTAAGAAGGCTGTTTTCAAGTCCAAATTATAGCAACAACGGAGAAGTCTAAATATGTTCTACAGCCCAGACACTATTCAGTGTTCAACCTATATCTCGAGTTCTAGAAGTCCAAATGACCTCCATTTTTTTCCTGGAAAGCTAAGACAATTTCCTATAACTTTCATAAGTATAGGTGGACCCAGTTCTAATGCTAGCAATGACATTTTATTCAAACAAGAAGATAACGATTTTTACCAAGTTAAGAGTTGGTCATCCACTCAGCAATTAGTCATCAAATCAATAGTTTCAAATTTTAGCCTATAAAAGGAGGCATTTGCCATACATTTGGGGGCTTGGTTGTTCAAATCAAGAGCTTGCTCTTGCTCTCTCTCTCTTTATATTTTTTCTTGTAATTTTTAAGTTTTGCTTTCATTAATATCTTGTTTATGCTTTTCATTTCATTTCCTTTACTTAGTTAGCTTGCATTTTATTTATGTTCTTCTTTTGTTTATTTATGTTTCTCTTCTTTATTATGTTTAGCTAAGTTAATTGTGTCAAGATGAAAAGGTTACACTAATGGTGTAAGAATAAGTATGGTGTAAACTCAACATGGACCTTATCTTTTTATCTTACTAATTCTTAATACCTTGCTTGTTAAATGGTTAATCTAGATTTGTGTTGTATAAAACTTGGTATAACAAATGCTTGGCACTCTCATAGCCCAACCGTATGGTATTACTTACACCTGTGCTATGAAAGGAACTTGATTTGTTGTTAACATAAGTTAGCATTATGAATTCCTGACAATATTTAAAAGTTTGGTGTTACTTAAATAAGATAATTAATATGATCATGTTAATAATTTATAATGAGCTATTAATGAAAAATCATCCGATTAGAACCTCCTTTGTGTGTGGTTTCCAGTTGAGTAATAAGAGTTTATACTATACTTGTTTGAAATACCATTAGTGGATCCTCTAAACTTGACATTTGTTTTTATCATTGTTTAATCCTTACATTAATCTTTCATCTCCAAGTTCTCATGAATTTCTTCTTTATCTTCATCTTCATCTTCATCTTTATTATTATTATTATTACTACTACTACTACTACTACTACTACTATTATTACTATTGTTGTTGTTGTTGTTGTTATTGTTGTATTATTATTGTCTATAATTTATACAATTATCCTCCCTATGGTTCGGCCCCGGTCTTGCCGAGTTATTTATTACTTTGACACTCTGCACTTGGTAGAAGACATCAATCTTTTGGTCATGTTAGTGTTTATCCATCCTTTATGTATGTTCCATAATATTCTCTACCTTTATTTGATATCACAGTCTTAATTTGTTTCATATATTATTTCTCTACTTTAATCTTAACAATCTTAAAGACATGTCATGCTTTATTTTTGTTATTAAGCAAGTAAATATATATGTATCGTGAATAATTATCTATAAAAAAACATGATGTATTTCTTATTATGTGAGTCTATGTCTATAAACAACATCTATCAGTATGAATGATTTCTAATATGTTTGAACTCCTACTGATTCCTTTTTTTGACTTGTTGGTTTGCTTTTTCTTAATGCAATCCATACAAGTTCAAAGTCAGTAAAATTAAGAGTACTAAGTATCTTATCATTTAATAATCTCTTAATTCTCTTATGAAGATATGTCCTAATTTCTAGTGCCATAACATAGAGGGATCCTCATTAATAACACATCTTGTAATGCTAATGTGAACATGCATTGAACTATAAGTGGCATTCTTAACTTAGTTAGTTCAGGCTACAGTGGCCTTTGCTACTTTCAAACAATGACTGTTTCCAATAGATATGTACAAATACGCTTTCAACTACAATACGTTTTTTTCTTGATAAGCAATCATGAAAAACCATGTCATACTAAACATGTATAAAACAGGAATAACAATTACTTATGATGCTTCTTATTAGCAACATATCTTCACATTCCATATATAGATTATTGTACAATTATTAGCATATATATTTAGGCCTGATCCTTGGAATCATTAGCAGATATTCAACATTCATTAGCTGATATATAGGATCATGTTTCCTTCATCATGTAATAAATACCAATGTAACCATACATAAATAATAAGAGAGAACAAAACAATCTCCTCCTCTTTACATGGTATCAGAGCAGGTTCTCTACATATTTCTTTAAACATATTTCTTTAAAGTTTTTTGCAACCATGTCAAATACCACATCCCAGGCAACCTCCTCTTTAACATCTCTATCTATTCAAGACATATCCTCACTATATTTCCTTCAATCCGCTAATCATCCAGGTGCCATTCTAGTCTAAAATCTTCTTAATGGTGACAATTATCTTACTAGGAAGAGGGCCATGAAAATGGCCTTGAATGCCAAAAACAAATTGGTTTTTGTTAACGGTACTCTCTCCAAGCCAACATCTTTTGTAGTAGAAACTCAACTGTGGGAATGTTGTAGTGACATGGTCTTATCATGGATCCTCAATTCCATTGATAAATCTATTGTTAACAGTTTAATTTATAATACCTGCCCCCGTGATGTGTGGCTCTATCTTGAGGATTGTTTCTCTCAAAGCAAAAATCCAAGAATCTTCAAACTAAAGCGCGACATTGTTACTCTCACCTAAGGCTCCATGACCATCTCTGTATACTTTACAACACTTAAAGGTCATTGGGATGAAATAGCCATGCTCACTCCCATACCACAATGCACTTGTGGCATCTTAACAGAATTGAATCACATGCAAGATACTGAATGTGTTTTTTAGTTTTTAATGGGGTTGCATGACTCATATGCTTTGATTCATAGTCAAGTTTTGGCCATGGATCATTTACCTCCTATTATCAAGGTATATTCAATCTTGCATTAAGAGGAGAAACAATGCCTTCTTCATATTCCTAGTATTCCAACTAAGTCTGCTGCTATGATGGTTTCTCGTCACCTTTCTCATCGTTTTGACATTAAAGGGCAAGGGCATGTCGTCCAAAATGTGATTATTGTGACCATGATGGTCATTGGAGAGCCCACTATTAAAAGCTCAATGGGTATCCCAGCAACAGACCTTAATCTTGTGGAACACTTGATAGAATATCTGGTTCGTCAAAGGCAACAAATAATGTCATTAGTTCTTCAACTCCAGCTGGTTCATCAAAGACTGAAAATATTGTTACTGGTTCTTCAACCTCTTCTGAGATCACTATCCTTGGCCTTACAAGTGATCAATACAATCGACTCATGGAATTCTTATTGCCCGCGAACACTAACTCTACCAACTTTGCTGGTAACCTTGTCTATTGTCACTCTACTTCTTTTTCTAACCATGAATGGATTATTGATTCAGGAGCCTCAGATCATATGACTTTTAGTTTTTCATCTCTTGATAATACTCAACTTCTTAATCAACCATGTCCTATTACACTTCCAAATAGTGACATCGTCTCTATCACTCATTCTGGCACATTGCGTATTTCTCCAAAAATCTCTCTTCCTAATGTTTTATACGTACCATCATTTAAATTTAATCTATTATCCATCAGCAAACTCACCAGTACTCTCAACTGTGTTGCTATAAATTTTTTTTCTGACTTTTGTGTTTTTTAGGACCTATCTATAAGGAAGCTGATTGGAACGGGTGAAGCACGAGATTAACTTTACCACTACAAACCTTTCTCTGCCTCAATTTTACATTCTCAACGCATTCCTGACTTTACTCTCTGGTATCAACGACTTGGTCACCCTTCTATTTCAAGTATTCCAACAACCTTAAATATTCCAAAATCACATTTTTCTTGTGATGTTTGTGCTAGAGCAAAACACACTTGTTTATCTTTTTTTTTAATACAAATAAGAGCACATTTTATTTTAATTGGATTTATTGTGATATATAGGTTGGTTATCCTACAACTTCACATTCAGGTGTCCACTATTTTTTAACAATCATGGATGATTATTAACATACTACATGGGTCTATCTCATGCTTATGAAATTAGAAAGTTTTACTTGCCTTATAAATTTTTGTGCAATGGTTAAAAATCAATTTAATTCCACTATTAAGCATATGCGCACCGATAATGGACAAGAGTTTCTATATAATAAAATCCAAACTTTTTTTCATGACCATGGCATTCTTCATGAGCGCACATGTGTGGATACACCTCAACAAAATAACGTTATTGAACGTAAACATCACCACCTTCTTAATGTGGCCCAATGTTTACGTTTTCAAGCCAATCTTCATTTCTCGTGATGTTATGTTTGAAGAAGATATTTTCCCTTATCATTTCATGGCCCCTGATCCAACACCTTCCCCGGTTCTTCCTCTTCATATCCCTGAAATTCCCTCCTACAATATTTCTGCATAGCCCACTCCATCCTCTTCCCTTCCCTCCTCGCACGAACTCTCTTCCACATCATCCATTCCATTTCTTTCCATATGACCAAAATGAGCTGTAACCCGCCCTACTTACTTGGATGACTATATCTGCCCTTCTTTACCAAGGTCCTCCACGGCTTCACAGGTTTCATGCTCTTCCTCAGGTATGGTTCACTGTCTCCCATATTTTTTTTCTTATCAATGTTTCACTTATAAGCATCTAGCCTTCCTTTATGCTCTATCTCATCACCCTGATCCCACTCCTATTCTAAAACTGCCCGTCACCTTTATTGGCGTGATGCCATGGCAACTAAAATACAAGCCTTAAAAGCAAATCATACTTGGACCCTTCAACCCCTTCTATTTGGCAAAACACCAATTGGCTGCAAGTAGGTGTTCAAAATAAAATTTCGGGTTGATGGATCCATAGAGCAACATAAAGCTCATTTAATGGCTAAAAGGATATACTCAGGTAGAAGGTTTGGATTATTATGACACTTTGCTCCTGTTGCTAAACTCATTACTGTTAGATGTGTTCTTGTAGTGGTTGCAGCTCGCCATTGACATCTTTTTCAGTTGGATGTCCACAATGCTTTCCTCTACGACGACCTTGATGAGGATTTTTATATGACTCCTCCACTAGGCTATTACAAACAGATGGATACTCATGTTTGTCATCTTCAAAAATCACTCTATGGCCTCAAGCAAGCCTCTCGCAATTGGTTCTCTAAATTATCCTCTATTTTACTTGCTGCAAGTTTCGCCCAATCACATGCAAATAACTCTCTTTTCACTCGCCTTCGGGGATAGTCCTTCATTATCATACTTATTTATGTTGATGGCATCCTCTTGGCAGGAAATGATTTAACTACCATCAATAATTTCAAAGCCATGCTTGCTCAACGCTTTAAGCTCAAGGACCTCAGCCAAGTAAAATATTTCCTTGGCCTAGAAATTGATCGCTCTCCTACTGGCATCTTCCTTAATCAACGTAAATATGCTCTTGACATACTTGCTGATAGCGGTCACATTGGTGCTCGTCCTTTTCCCTTTCCAATGGAACAACATCTCAAGCTCAATAATACAGATGGTGATATGCTTTCTGATCCTAGTTCTTTCTGCTGACTTGTTGGATGTTTGATATATCTCACAATCCCTTGCCCTGACATTGTGTTCCCCGTCAACCTTTTGAGCTAGTTTATGCACCAACCCCGACAATCCCATTATAATGCTGATATCCGTGTTCTTTGTTACATCAAGGCCTTTCTAGGCCAAGGTTTATATTTTCCTACTATCAACACTCTTAAAGTCTCAGCCTATTCAGATTCGGACTGGGCTAGTTGCCCACTCACTCGTCGCTCCACCACTGGTTTTTTCATTCAGCTTGGCACTAGTTCTATTTCCTAGCGCATTAAGAAGCAACATACGGTCTCTCTTTCGTTTGCTGAAGCTGAATATTGAGCCCTTTCTTCCATTACTTGTGAACTTACATGGCTCAAAACACTTTTACATGATCTTGGTGTCCACCATTCCCAGCCTATGCTTTAACATTGTGACAACCAAGCAGCTTTTGATATTGCTTAGAATCCTGTTTTTGACGAACATACCAAACACATAGAAATTGATTGTCATGTTGTTCGTGAAAAGTTAGAAGTTGGCCTTATCTCCACCAAGCACGTTCCTAGTCACAGTTAGCTGGTAGATATCTTCACAAAAGCCTTAGGCCATGAAGCTTTTCAAGCATTATCACACAAGTTGGGCATTATGGATCTCCATGCTCCAACCTTGAGGGGGAGTATTAGCAACATATCTTCACATTTCATATATAGATTATTGTACAATTATTATCATATATATTTAGGCCTGATTTTTGGAATCATTAGCAGATATTCAGCATTCATTAGCTGATATGTAGAATCGTGTTTGCTTCCTCATGTAATATATACCTATTGTAACCATGCAGAAATAATAAGAGAGAACAAAACAATCTCCTCCTCTTTACACTTCTGGCATTGAAAACGATACCTTCTCAGAGAAAAAGCTAATGCTTTATTTCGGATAATTGGTCTCATATGTCTCGTCTAGAAGTGGATCGAATGGCTTGCAATGTCATCCATCAGTACAAGCATATCCTGATACTGCAAATGCCGCCACATGGAGTGTTCACACAAGGCTATTTCCCCACAAAAAGTACTTCTCCAAGATAGTAAGCAAATATTTGTTAAAAGAACAGTAAAGTGCGAGAAGGTGATGGGTTTAAGATTCTTCCAATAAAACTAAAAATCGGTACACTTGGGCACTGAGAAGAAAGACTTCCATCAACTCTGGAAATGGTGTAAAATAGAAATAACAAAACAAAGTTTAGTGACTCCATTAGGCTTTAGGACCACACTTCCACACTCAAGCACAGAGACGTTGAAGCAACAGCATTTTGATTGATATATTAGTACTGCAGCTACGTATAACTGCAAAATCTCCTTAGTTTCTTCCAGAATTCAGCACGAGTATTTCAAATCCTCAAAACATTTATGTAAAGAATAGATGGGCTCACTGAAATAAACTGGAAGATGTACTCTACTGAGGTCTTTCCCGATATTATCTTTAATCGTTGACCAAAGACTACCCCCTCCTCTTTTTCGACCGTGTCAGGCAGTTTCAAGGATAGTTACATCCAATAGATTTAATGCAGAAATCCATGCCATCTTCAATATCAGGAGGCCCTTTAACATCATCGTAATCAGAATCATATGGTATTTTACAGAATTCAGATTCAGCACTTCTAAATGAATTTGATGAAAGAAAATCTTGAGTTTCAAGGAATTCATTGTCATCCTCGTTTGTCATGAATCTCTTGATCATCATCTGAGCCACCCACACTTCCCTCTGACATATATTCTATGAAAAGAGGGGAAAAGAAGAAGAAGAGGTTAAAATGGATGATCACAGTTTAAAAGGAAAATGGAGAAAGAGGATAGATGATGGGGATGAAGGGCAACTGTGAAAATTGATATTTATTTATTTATTAAATTTTAATGCTTTAAAATTATTCTAAATTATGTTATTTAGGAATATTAGCATTTATTAGTTAAATTAGGATTTGGGTTTCCTCATGTAAATAATTATCTAAATACCCTATATTTTTGTTTAAAACTACATTAATTTATTTCAAAATTATTTTAAAAACATATTTATTTTATATATATTTTTATCTTAGTTTCTTTAATCAAACATGTTTTTAATTTTTTTTTATTTCTCCGTGTATCTATCCGTTTGAATTAAAAAATATTCAACGAAGTCGATGCAACATCAACAAGTGGATGGATATGGCTGCTAGCATGGCTATGAACTCAAGAATTTTGAAGCACAAAAACTCAAAACAAGGCTACACTAACATGCCACACAAGAATTTATTGAAAAAACAGATGGAGTATCAAATTTAACCCTGCCATTTACAAACAACACCCATAACAACGTTAACAAGGCATAGTGTCTTGTAGGGGACTTCAATGAAACACTCTCCCCATCAGATAGAAAAGGTATCTCTAGAATCTCATCCTCCATAATAAGCTTTAAGAAGTGTATTGATAATTGTGATCTTGTTGAACTTCCCTTAAATGGGAAGAAGTTTACGTGGTTTAGAGAAAATGCTGTGAGTCATATTAATAGAATGTTTGTGTCGGACGATTGGCTCCAACATCTTCCATCGTCTACTCTGTATGGACTTCCAAAGAATTTCTCAGATCACAGACCACTACATATGCTGGTAGACTCTACGAACTAGAGACCAAAGCCTTTCCGGTTGATGAATTACTGGTGGCTAAATTCTGATTTCAGGAAGATGGTATCGAGCAACTGGAAAATAGCCTTGGTTACAAAATATGGTAAAATGAGTATGGCCACAACTCTAAAGTTATTTAAAGATAGATGCAAAAAATGGAGTAAAGATGTTATGGGCAACACTTCTAGTAAGATCAAAGCTCTAGAAATTGAAGCAAACGTCCTACATTCTCAAAGAGAGAGCAGAGACTTATCAGCTGATGAATTAACCCAAAGCAACACCATTTCCTCTAGTCTTAGAACTTTGTACAGAATGCATGAGTCTGCCTGGCATCAAAACTCAAGAGTTCAGTGGTGTAAACTTGGAGATAGAAACACCCGTTTCTTCCACTTATCTGCTACAACACGAAAGAAAAGGAATCAGATTTTCTCCCTGGATGTTGATGGAACGACTCTGACAAAACCCTTTGATGTGAAGATAACTATCTTTAATTTCTTTAGCAAGCTATACTCTTATACTGATAGACCTAAAGCCTCTTGCAATAATCTGGATTTCCTAAAGCTTCAACCCTTATCCTTGACTGCTTTAGTTAGAACTTCCATTCTTTACAAATGAGATCAAAACTGCTGTTTAGGATTTTAAAGGAAACAAAGCTCCATACCCCTATGGCATCAATTTCTTCTTCATTAAAAAAGCATGGAACATCATAGGCGGGGATATTGTTCAAATGGTGAATGAATTTTATCGGACTAACCATCTTCCTCTAGGCATTAATAGCTCTTTTGTTACCATTATCCCAAAGTTAAAAGGAACCAATAAGTTGAAGGATTTTAGGCCTATCAACTTGGTGGGCAACCTATACAAGATCATTTCGAAGCTGCTAGCATCCAAAGTGAAACAAGTTATGTTAGAAGTCATCAGTGATCACCAAAATGCTTTCATGAAAGGATGGAAAATTTTAGACAGTGTTTTGATTGCCAATGAGGAAATTAACTTTATAAAGAACAGAAAGGGCAAAGGATATCTCTTCAAAATAGACTTCTATAAAGCATTTGGTTCAGTTTTATGGGACTATATTAATGAAGTCATGGCTAGTGTCACACGTGTGTGGCATCGCGGTGAAATGTTCCATTTCAATCTAAAATGTAAATATATGGCAAATATGGAGAGATAAGAAAATCTTGTTTTTTTATCAGTGGAAAATGAAATGGGAGTCACCACCTAGTATTTTGGTCACTAGGAACCGTAACTGGTCTTAGAGATTGGGTACGGGGACTGGTTGCGTAAAGGGAAGGTTTAACACCCCAAATATATCTTATCTAAGGTAAGTTGCATTGTTTGATTGTCTAATAAAAAGCTAAGGTGTTATTTAATCATCGGTCCATCTATGGTTTAAGAAAAATCCTCCTCAATAAGAAGGTCTTTATCTTATCGGGTAAAATCCTAATTGTTCTAACATCTATAAAAAAAACTATATTTTTAATATTAGGAATATGTTTTACGTATAAATTCGTAATCCCAAACGCTAAAAGAAGACAAAAATATTTTTTAAGAATTTTTAAAATATTGGCCAAGTTCTCATTGCTCTAACAAACTTGTTATTAAAGCCAAAGTGCATGCTAAAACCTTTTTTGAATGTTTTTTGTTTTATGTGTAAAAAACAATATGATTTTTTATTTGTTGTATGAAAATACAATGTGATGATTTTTTTTCTTATCTTTGAGAAACTTGGCCGTATGCATTCAAACAAAATATTTTTTTTTTTGTTTTATAATTTTTTACAATGTTTTGATGAAAACCAGGTATTTTAATATCGGATTTGTATCTTTATGGTATAAAAATACAAACAAATTTTACACAAAATAGATGGAAAAATACACGAGAAAATCACAAATTTTTTAGAAAAGATTTTTTAGAATTTATTATTATTATTTAAAAAAATAAAACTAAGCAGTGGATTACTCTCCACTGTTTATATGCAACGTGAATAGTGGAGATCACTGAAGAAGAAGAAGAAGAAAAAGAAGAAGAAGAAAGGGAAGGGGAAAGAGGTTGACCTACGGTGGAAGTTTGGCTGTGATGAGGAGGTTCTACAGGTGGCTCAATAGGCTTCGGCGGAGGGAATGGTGGCCGGTGTTGGTCGCTAGTAAAGGAAGAAGAAAAGTTGCAGAAGAGAGAGGCTCGGTGGCGGGCTCACTATATGAGGTGTTCGGGTGGTTGCTTGTGATTGAGATGGAGGTGTTCAAATCGGTGGTGACAATGTTGGCGGCTGAACGCCGCGGTGGAGAGAGAGAGAGAGAGAAAGAGGAAGGTTCTATTGGCAATAGAAACCAGGTTAGGAAGGCTAGTTATTTGGCTATCATTGGACCTAAATTTCTTTCCCCTTTGAAGCATAAAAATCACATCTATTTATAAGCGGTGTAAGAGGAACACTTCATCTCTTTTAATGCTAAATTTTTTACCTTGGTTCGACCCGAAAGCACTCCAACCAGTACTTCAAAGAAGCAATGATGAATTGCCAGTTTTGTGCAGGGAAAATGGTTGGTCGGGTTGGCCACTTTAGGGCGGTGCCACCACCTTTACAGCCTCGATCATCCCATACTATTTATACCAAGGTGTAGTCAGGTGTCAGGGTATCATTTTCGTTTAGGTTTCATTTAATTTGGGGAAGAAATGAGGCGTCAAATGCCTTGGGAAGAAGGCCTCTCGGGCAGCCTCTCTGAAGAAGAAGATGAATAGTAATTTTTCTGCCAATCACAATTTAGTCCGTTAATTTTTTATTTATCTGTAATTACACCCCTGATTGGCCTCAAACTTTCAATTTTGTTTAATTTCACCCCTGACGAACTTCAATTTGAACCCTATATTTCCGCAACTTTTCTAGTTTGGTCCTTGGTTTTGGATTTATTTAATTAAGTCCCTAATTGGCCATCAAACTTCAATATTTATGCTATTAAGTACCTGATTTGACCAAATCAACTCTTAAACATTGTAATTTGACCCTGAAACTTTAATTTCTTCCAATTAAAGCCCAAATTGACTTAAAAAATAATTTCACCCCTGACGAACTTCAATTTGAACCCCATATTTCCGTAACTTTTCTAGTTTGGTCCTTGGTTTTGGCTTTATTTAATTAAGTCCCTAATTGGCCATCAAACTTCAATAATTATGCTATTAAGTACCTGATTTGACCAAATCAACTCTTAAACATTGTAATTTAACCCTGAAACTTTAATTTCTTCCAATTAAAGCCCAAATTGACTTAAAAAATAATTTTTCTTGCAATCAAATCCTCTATAAATTCAATTAAACCTTTAATAAAATCCAATTGAGTCCATAAACATCTAATTTTGGAATTTTCTCCTCAAATTGAATTTTCTTTTCCAACAGGGCTTTGACATTCAAGTATATACTGTCAAAATTTCAATCTTTGTATTTTTTAACCTCTTTAATCAATTGTTCTGATCATTTTTTGCGTGCTCTAGCCTCCTCCTACTACTATTATTTTTTCAATTTCTTCTGACTATATATTTATGTATTTTTTAAAATGGTTTACAACAGCTAGTATGGGTTTTGGTAGTAGATGGCGAGGCTGGATCATGCAATGTATATCAACAGTAAAGATGCCTGTGCTGGTAAATGGTTCCCCCACAAAGGAATTCAGGTTGGAAAAAGGGCTATGTCAAGGAGTCCCTCTTTCTCCTTTTCTCTTCAACATTGCAGTGCAGGGGTTAAGTTGTATGCTATAGCGAGGATGTGACCTGGGGCTGATTGAGGGAGTGGGCATCGGGTAAGATGGTTTTGCTTTATCTCATCTATATTTTGCAGATGACACACTTATTTTCAGCGCAACCTCTTTAGTAAGCATGCAGAATGTTAAGCGCATACTCTTGTGCTTTGAGCTCATATCGGGTTTGGAAGTTAACTTCTCTAAAAGCAGTATCTTTGGTGTGGGTATAAAAGATCACGTGTGTGACTACACTGCTCAGATTCTTCGGTGTAAGCAAGGGTGCCTCCCTTTCAAATATCTTGGCCTTCCTATTGGTGCAAATTTATGTAGGTCTTTGATGTGGAATCCTATCATTCATAATATCAACTCTAGGTTGGCTTCATGGAAAGTCAAGCTCTTATCGATAGGGGGAAGGTTGTGCTTAATCAAATATGTTCTTAGTAACTTGCCCATTTACTTTCTCTCTTTGTTTCCTATGCCTGTGGCGGTAGCAACAGAAATTGAAAAGAAGTTCAGATTCTTTTTGTGGTCAGGAAAAAAGGAAGGCAAGAAACTATGCAATGTTAATTGGTCAACTGTTTCTTTACCGAAGAGTGCTTGTGGTCTTGGGATTGGATCTCTAAGGAATAAAAACAAAGTTTGGTGTTGCCTAAGGAACTTGTCAAACCTTTTCTCTCAGTGGGACTCTTTGGTATATGGCAAATTTCATAAAAAAAAGAAGAAGCATGGGTGATGTTGTTCTTCTCAGTGGCATGGTCTATTTAGTTTCTCTGCAATGATGTGATAATATTTAAGAAGAAGATCCTAGGCTATGATACTCCATTCTTCCTTATTAGTACTCAGCTTTGCTTATGGATAAAGGCTATAGAACCTGATTTTCCCTACTTCTCTTCAGATTTGCTAAGATCTATAGAAGGTCTGATTTGATGGAATAATACTCAAACTTTGAGGACTGGTGTTATGTGGTCTCCCCCTATGACTAATAGCTTCAAATGGAATGTTGATGGATCCTATATCGGAAAGCCTAACCCCTCTGGAATAGGTGATGTTTTGCGGAATCACCATGGAATACTTCTAGGTATTTTTTCTTTGTTAGTTAGGATCTTAGACTCTAATGTAGCTGAGTTGAGAGCGGTTGTCAAAGCTATCAAATTATAAGCCTCTAATTGCTTCCTACATCATAAACATATTATTATTGAATTTGATTCTGCCAATGTCATTAGCTGGATGAATAATCCTCATAATAGGCCTTGGCTTCATTATAAACTCTTCTTTTCAACTAAGAGGCTAGCTTCATGTTTTGATTCAATAATCTACATTCACTCTTACCGTAAGAGTAATCACATAGCAGACCACCTCGCTAAACAAGGAGTGTACAGAATATCTGATTTTGTTGTTTGGCTATGACTCATTTAGATAATTTGTGGGTACTTTGTTCTCCTCTGCAGCTTGTGCTTTTTAGGGCAATGATTTGGTTTCTATGCAGGGATCAAGATTCAGCTGCTTGTTGATGACCAGATGGTGGAAAGAAACGAAAGTGATTGGTGTGATATGTTACTCAAGGAAAAGATCTTAAGAGGTGCTCCATTGTCCATAGCTGCTCTGAAGCTTGGGTTTCTATATTTAGATAGTACTTCGACTTTTCTCTACTGTGTAATGTGATGGCAGAACACACTTACGTTCTAATTAATTATATCAGCTTCTTAAAAAAAAAAAAAACAACACCCATAAAAGTGCGATACATGACTGATGAGGATCATGGTAGGCTGCTAAAAAATGCCTTGAATAGAGCTAGAAGGCGAAGGAAAAAAGCAAGGAAGTAGCTAGCAGTTGTAAGTCAACAATAAGGGGGAGTTTTCCAGATGGAAGAATATTACAAGGAATAGGAGAAGAGAAGTTCATAAATAAGTGACATTGTATGCGGCAAAAACACCCCTAAAACCAGCCCTTCAGCCAGCCAGGTTCAAGTTCCTGAGTCGAGTCTGTGTTCTGATTTGTGTTAACTATATTAGGATTAGATTAAGATTATCTTATTTATTTAATTTTCAGCAATCAAATTCCTTCTTCTTAGCCTAGGATAGAAGTCTATATAAATAGCAAGGATGTATGGAACATTCATTCAAGTAATAAGAAAGTATCAAATACCTTTTAGAACTTTCTGAAGCTGCTTTTCTTTCTCTTCTTAACTTATATCATCAATGATATATAACATATATTTTCAGAATGAAGGAAATCATAACCAGGCAATGCTAAAAATCGCCAAATAAAATCTAATTATAATACATCGATAGTCCACCAAAATATTACTTCTTCCCATTTCATTAGCTCTGATAAAACAAAGAAACATGCATTACTTCCTCATGACTTGTGTCGAATTTAAAATTTATTATTATCTTTCTGTCCAATCGTTATATATTTAAGAAGGGTCCCGCATAATTTTCCAGCAAAAAGCTTTGACGGTTCTACTGCATAATAGAAACAACAAATGCTAGTCATGAATTCAAATTTCAATCCAACATAGAAGGATTACAAGTAATCACAAATGAGTCATATTTTGTTATTTCCGTAATCATCTATTAAATCTATCAATGTTAACAAACATCAAATAGGTTGTTTCACATTCTAACAAACAAACACTAGGTTCCATCCAAGGTTTAGTGCCTGCTTGGGACCGACCACAATATTGAAAAATAACTAATAAATATATAATCCTATTCTAATCTAAGATAACTGCGACAAATTAGAACTCTCAACTTAAGTTAAAACCCAGAACTTCTCAACTCAGAGACCTAATTATGCCATGTTGAGATGCTGACTTCAATGTTGTTTCTGCCACATATAAAGTCTCTTAAATCTAGACTTTTTTTCTCCATTTCCTTGTAGGAAAATTCTTCTTTCTTCCTGTCGAGTTGCCTCAAGAAAACCGCCTCTGGTTGCCGATTTATAGCTGCTTGAATTTCTACTGCTATCCATCTTGTTTGTTGTTGATTTATACATGGTTTACCCAGGTTATCATCAATATCTCGTAACATGTGTGAATTTAAGAAAAATATAATGTTTTGTATATAATTAGTGAGATAATGTTTTTTATACACCATTGCTTTATAATTAAAGGAATTGTGTGCTTTTTTTCTTTTTTCATCAAGGTTCAAATATTAAAAAAATAATACTAGTTTTTTGTCGTTTTTTTTTTTTAAAAAAAATTGATATATATAGAGTATATATATGCAATCTATCTTTCGCCGAACTACAGAAATAAACTTAATTTTTGTGAGCGAAATTGAATCGGTATCACCTAGCTATATTACCTTCCTAGTCATAAAAAAATAAAATAGTAAAATTGTATTCGAGAAAACAAGAAGAAAAGATTCCCAACGGGGTTCTGGCCATAAAATTAAACATAGCAGGTCCATAATATTATCATCACAGAGAGCACACCATTATTCTGAGTGCTAAATCAAGGGGGATCTCTAAGGCAAGACCTCATAAAGTAATACCAAGTTACATGCATATGAAATTCATGGAAGGCTTATGGGCAGTGACATCTCCCAAGTCCTCGCTACTGGGGAAGCTTGTTGAGCTTACAGTACGTGTAATCCTTGAATTTTTTGGTCTTGAACTTTGGAGGATTGTCTTTGTTAATGAATTGAGGAAGA
>JAAWWB010001345.1:0-25005 GCA_018804465.1 Populus tomentosa
GTCTGGAAAACCATGGCATTCTGCAAACCGCGAACAACATTCTCAGTGTGCCAGAACGAGCATATGCAATGCAAAGACAATTATCATCTATTTAACTTGTTGGTCAGGTCTGAGCTCTTATAACAATTTTTCTTTAGCACCGGAAGTGAAAAGTCACCAAGCTTGCTTTGCAAGTTGGAAAACAAAATCAGGGAATAAGATCCATGATTGTCTCATCGTTGTGTTTGTAAATGTGATTGTGGTTATTTTTTTAAAGTATTTTTTATTTAAAAATATATTAAAATAATATATATTTTTTATTTTTTAAAAATTAATTTTAAAATTAATGTATCAAAATGTTTTAAAAACATTAAAAATATATTAATTTAAAATAAAAAAATTTAATATATTTTTAAAATTTAAAAACAAATAAGATTTTATACGAGAAAAAAAAAAATACAGGAGGTATGATAAGCTACCACTAACATTATCGTGTAAGCAGGGCTCGTTATTGGCAGCCAAATTCCTGAGAATGACATTTCTGTTCCTCTCTTAAAGTACCAAGCGCATATTCGATCACAAGAGTTGCTTTTCAAATCATATTGTATTTCAAAGAATTTTTTAATTGAAAATACTTTGAAGTAATGTTTTTTTTTGTAAAATTTATTTTTAATATTAATATATCAAAAAGATATAAAAAATAAAAAATTAATTTAAAATAAATAAAAAATTAATTTTTTTTTAAACACAAATAAACTATCAAAAAATAGTAAACAAAAAAATAAATTCAAGAATATGCTGGTCATCATAAGAGCACTAAAATCTCACAAGTTTTTTCACCTAACATCAACTAATAAATTCAAGAATATGCTGGTCATCGAGCGGGAGGTCCCAGCCCAGCGGCTGGGGAGACAGAAGTCTCCTAAGTTGCCTGGGTTCGACTCCCAAGCTCACCCATGTACTTGGGAGTTCTGCTCGTGGGAGAGGCGTTTGTTTCTTCTCTATACCGCACGGGTTGGAACCCCTTTGTCTACCTTCCTGCCATCCCCGCGGTGACTTACCTGCCTTCTGGGCTTGCAGGGTGTTCAGTTAGGCCCTGGGGATTAGTCGTGGTGCGCGCAAGCTGGCCCGGACACCCCAGGTTAATCAAAAAAAAAAAAAAAAAAAAAGAATATGCTGGTCATCATAAGAGCACTAAAATCTCACAAGTTTTTTCACCTAACATCAACTTCAATATCCAAATAAAATAAAATAAAATAAAAAGCGGAGTCAAAATCTAAACCAAACTCTCTTATCCTTAGGGCAAAGAAGATTGAAAACATGACATAATCATGATAAGGTGATAATCCTCCATGCGATCCAATTCCAAGGTATCCCAACAATAAAATATTCAGAAGATTATAACAAAACTGTATTCAAATTATAATTATGCAAACATAAAATAAACGTGGAAAGATAAGACTATAGCCTATACTGTATACACAGAAAAAGGTTGTGCCCTACCTGGAAGGTGACGGATGCGAGGGGTGCGCCCATGCCTCTATAGAGAGCAGCAGGCCCTTCTCCGGCCATAACTCGGCGAAGAATACTGAAGGCGGAGCCAGAATTAGGTTGCTGTAGCCGAATACGCAGAGTATCAAGTGGATAACCAGAAATTATACCAGCAATTCCACCAAATCCACCAGCCACAAACTCCCTACCCCAGCTGCTAGCAAGAAACTCTGGCCAGAAATCCATTAAGATCTCACTCTCATCCCCCAAACAACTCAATATCTTCAGTTATTAACACAAACCCAATTCTTGTTTTTCTTTATCATACACAAACACGCACACACTCACAAAACTTGTAAAAATGGATGAACACGAAACTGTAATTGTATTCTCTCTCCCTAGATTTTCTAAGGTGGGTATTAAATACATGTGACGGTGTAAGGAAAAGCACCCCAGGTTTTTCCTAACAAAGATGAAGAGGCTATTCTTGTTTCTCTTTCTGAAAGAACCAATCGCTCACAGATTTAGCTCTCTCCCTCTGTCTACCTAAATCTTGAAAAACAAAATACCAAACAAGAAGATTTTCTCTCAAAGCAATAGAATTCACAGGCTTTTATATCGTGATATCATCGCCTGGCCTGCACTCGTCGACTTAACTCATTTGCCTAATATTTTGGAAGTGGGGAGGAGAAATATAGAGAGGAAAGGAGAAAAGAAGGGACAAAAGAGCAACCCAAGAACCAGAAATGGAGGAGATGCCAAAAATCTTGGTTACTCTCTGCCTGTTGCTTTCTTTTTCTTTTACACGAGACAAATGCCACCGGCTGCTATTTTGTTGGGTTACGAGTGTTGCTTGAAGGAGGAAACGACCAACGCAAGCACCACTTTCCATACCACCATTAGTATCATGACACGTGGAACAAACACATGACGTAACATTTCAGTGCTCCGAGCCTTGTGTTAATGATCCATCTTTTGTCTGATTGATATTGATTTGCCCCCAATTGAAGTGGTTATCGGTGGTGATGGTGGGGGTGACTCCAGCAAATAAAGCTCATCCCTAGTTTATGAAATATTAAATGACTGTTTAGGAATCATCCATGTACCTTTACTTTTTAATTTTAAAAGTATTTTTTAAAAAAAGATTAATATTTTTAGTAATTTTTTAATTATTTTTATATGTTGATATAAAAAAATAAAAAATATATTATTTTGATTTATTTTTAAGTAAATAATATTTTAAAAAAACAATCGTTATCATAATACCAAATAAATTGTATAATTATATTTAAAATTTAATATCACAATCTATTTAATATGTTATTTTTTAAAACTATAATTTTTATCTTTTCTAAACAGACATTAATTCTCATATATTCTATATTTGAAGAATGTGCACCACTCTACAATGTTTTTGAAAAAAAAAAAATATATAAGCTAGCATTACTTTTTTATTCAATAGATATTTCAAAATATAGTTTATTTATAATTTGAATAGATATTTATGATATCTATTTACAATTTAAAATTGTTATTACAGACTTTTTCTCAACTTTCTGTTTTCAAATCATAAAATAAACATTTAAGAGAATTTATTTAATTTTTTTAAAATTGTATTGGCTTGAGAAGTATGTTTTTAAAATCATTTAAGAATTAATAAAACAAACAATAATTTAAGAATTAAATACCTTCGCTGTTTAATAAAATTTTTTTACTGGTTTTATGATGAAATTGATCAATTTTTTTTATTAAAAATATATTTGGTATTGTAATAATGATTATTTTTTGAAGTGTTTCTCGTTTGGAAACATATCATCATAATATATTTTTTTATTTTTTAAAATTTATTTTTGATATTAGTATATCAAAACAATAAAAAAAGTATTAAAAAATAATTTGAAATAAAATAAAAATATTTAATTGTTTTCAAAATAATGTTTTTATTACAAAAACAAATGAGGTGTAAGACAATAAAAAGCATTTTAACAAGTTTTTTGGGGGGAAAAACCACGAATTGTGGTGAGATACATTCAAGTAGGAGCATATTATCATGCACTTCCAATGCTCGTGATAGGTGGGAAAGTCCAAAATTTTGAATAATTTGTGTTAAAATATGTAATAACTAGTGAATGTAATCACGCTACACTAAGGGTAAAATTCAAGTTAATCTTTAACACAATCAGAAAGAAAGACTTTAACATATGTTTTTAGAAATTATAAAATTTGTTAATTGGAGAATAGAAAAAATATTTATGCATTTAATTAATATGATTAATTAAATATTATATTAACTTATAAATATGAAAAATATGATTGTTAATTAACAATTAAAGCAGGAAGTTGATCCCCTACCAAAAAGTAAAAGAAAAAAATAAATGCAAGTAATTTACATCGATTTTTATTTATTTATGTTTTTATTTATCTTGGAGACTCAACTATTACTAAATATACAAATAATTCCCATTCTTATAAATACATTACGCAAATACAATTATATTAATCTATTTGATATTTAATAAAAAAGTTAACTAATTACAATGGGAATAATAGTTAAGTTAAATAATTTAAAAAATATAAGAAGATATTAATTAAATTTTTTTTAAAAAAATCAAAATTAAAAAAGTGAGGCATTGTTGGGTTTGGAAATCCAAGCCCACACACTTGGTTTAAAAGAAAAAATGCTTAAGCTCGTGTACCTCATTTTCTTTTTATTCTTCTTCTTTTTTTTTGGAAAAATAGACAAAAAACAAATTTTTTCTTTGTTTTTTTAATAGATTGGACAACAAGTTGTTTGCTTGGACAAACAACATATTATCCACTATTATAATTTCATTAATAGAAAAAAGCAGTATGAATTTTTAGACTTTAAAAACTTAAATTTTAAATTGTTTTCACTTAAAAATATTATTTAAACCTTAATAAACTCATTTTAAACCCCAAAACACCATTTTATCACTTTAAAAAACAAAATCAAAACAAAATTTTTTATGGGTTTCAATCTACCTTTTCAATATGGTTAAATGATAACAAAAAAAAAAAAAAAAAACTTATGAACATCAAAGCTTACCTTTTTATGATTGGAATATTTCCGACCGAACTCCTTCTCTCTCAACCCTCTTTTACAATTTTTTTTTTTCTTTTCAACATTCAGGAACTAAAATATAATAAAAAAAGTTTTGGGTTAAAATATAAACAACTTAAAATAATAGGGAAATTTGTAAAATTAAAACTTGAAACTTGAGAGACTATAGTGAAGTTTTCCATGCCATTCAACAATTAATATGGGACAATTCCTCTTTTTTTGTGTTAATTAAAGTCATTGTTCTTTTAATTTGTTATTTTTACCATAATCCAAAACTCTATTTTATAACGGTGGTATTTAATGTAACGCGAGCATAATATTTAGGACATCTTATATGCGAGTGCATGCGAATCATAACAAATCCCAACATATATAATCATGTGAACAAAACTTGTAAGGATGATAAAACAAAGAAATAAATTTTAATAATCAAATTGCAAATAATAAAAAATTGACTATGAATAGTTGTATGAACAATCTAATATACCTTTATGAATAATAAACAATATCATTTAAGAATCCATATTCTTTTAATTTATAGTGTTAATGTTAAAAAAGAAGGCTAGTTGTACTTTTGAGATTATTGATTAGAGATAATCTTTTGAGGTTATTATAAAAAATAAATTAAAAGAGCTTAGTTTTTTAATATGCATACACTCACATTTTATTTTGAACTCGCACACTGAAATGTCTAAAACAAAACCAAATAACTTGGTTTGAGAAGTAATATAATCTTTTTTACAGGATCAATTTTCCATTACCAAATTTACTGGGACATCTTAGTTATCTCATATTTTCATTACATAGTAAAATTACTAAATCGCACTTATAAGCATAATTCATTTAACTTGCATTGGTCTTTTTTAATCATTTTTTACACTATTTGTTTTTATTTCATCGTTCAACATTGAGTTTATTGAAAATAAAACTTCTTTATTTTTTTTATATTTTATTTTTATGAGGATAGCTTGGTCTCATGACCCGGGTTATTATAACTATACTAATGGTTTTTTTATATATGCTCATCACAATTTATGCGAACAAACTCCAACCCATTAAAATTTTCCAAGTGAACGAAACTCCCTAATCATTATAACTAACACAATCATTGTGTAAGATATCACGTCAAAATGTAAGTTTTTGTTTTATTCATGTATTTTTTAATGAAAATGTCTTTTCAAGAAATTTTTTTATTAAAAATTTATATATTTTTTGTATGGAAAATAAAGAATGATTAATTTGAGAAAATTATATAAAAAATTAACAATAAAAAATAGCAAAATAGATATTTTATTCTTAGTGAATATTCTTTAGCAAATTTTGAAGAAAAATTGCATATTAGATTTGTATATGCTAATATTAACATAAAAGATATAATCTTATTTAAAAATTATAGCATAACTGGATAATTTGAAAAAAAAATTAATTAAAAGAAAAAAATAAAAGTAAATGGTTGAAAATCCTTTTTCAAAAAATAGGCCAGATTCATGTTCTTGACCTAAAACTAAAAGCTAAAAGCCTTGGTGAGTGAGTTTGGTTTCAAGGCCCGCGTGCCTGGCTATAAGGCTCGCATGCTTGGTTAAGTTTTTTGTTTTTTTTATTTAAAAAATAGGTGGACAACACTTTGTTCATTAAATGTTTTTTCAATTTAACATACAACACATCATTCGTTGCAGATGACATGTTGTTCATTGTTTTTTTTTCTATCACCTTAGGTCATCAAAAAGTTAAGATCCAAGTTTGGGATAAAAAAAACCCAATTTTCAACATGTTTTGTTAAAAAAAGCCTCAAAACACCATATAAATCTTAATAAACCTATTTTTTACCTGAAAATTGTAACACTAAGTAATTTTTAATGCATTTTCATCTATTTACCATAATCTTATATATGTATAACAAAGTAATTTCTTTTTCTAATTCTTTCTTATATAAAGTCACTCCTATTCACCACACATAATACAGAGTATACATCGTATAGATATCAAACACAAGAGATATTTCTTCTTATTAAAGTGAAGAACTTATTCAATTTTAATAAAATTTTTGCAGAATTTTCCTTGCACTAAGACTTTATCCAAAATTTTATCTCGCTTTAAATACTTGCATAAACCAACCATAACCCAAATGCGACAACTTATGTAATTCATTCTTATCAGCATCCTCAAGCATACCCCCCAAAACCATAGTTATCAACTATTATCATCCACCACATATCTATATAATCATAGATGATATTGTTTTATGATATAAATACAATTACAAACACACATAATGAAAATTATAAATAATTAACAACACAACATCTAACTTGTTTAAAATCTCAAAAATATTAAAACTTGACATATACATTATTTTAACTGCATATCATGAGATGGAGATTACAAAATTCTACCTAACACAAAACTATGAAGTTCAAACTACGATGTCAATACTTTGACAGTGGATAAAATGGACTTGAAATATATAATTGGGTAAATAGAAATTAAATACATGTAAGCACACCTTGCATTTATGTAATATACTATTACTTTAAATGAACACAATACAATAGTTTATTTTTCTTATTAAAACACCTCTTTTTCAACTACAAAATCCATCATTACAATTAATTAAATTCCCTACATAAATCCACCATCACGACCTGCTTATTGCATCACAACTAGCTCCTTTCAAGATAGCCTACTAACTTTACACAACTAGTCTTTGCTAGAGAAATAAATTTTAATTATTTAAAAAATCCCTTGCTCTTGTAAATGGCTTAACCTCTCTCGTTATATCCTCCGCTCATGCGACCAACTTAACTTTCTAAAAACAAAACTTCATTCTTATGCGACCGATTTAATTTCTTTTTAATTCAATAGTAGCCACTTATGTGGTCAACATCATTTCTTTTAAAGATCAATATCCCTTGCTTATACGATCACCTTAATTTTTTTTCTAAAATCATTAGTCTTTGCTCATGTGGTCAGCTTAATTATTTTTACAAGTCAATTGCCCCCACTCATACGACCAATTCAATTATTTTCACAAACTAATAGCCCCGCTTATGCGATCGACTTATTTCTTTTCAGAAATGTTTCTCTACATTCCTTTCTAGGAATCATTTCATATGTAAACATAAATTTCACAATGACATTACTATAAATAAAAAGGTGAGGTGACAGACCCATACCTACACTTCAATAGCATGTGCTCCCATAATCGTTGGTCCAACCTTAGAAGCCCTTCCTAATTTTCAAAAGAACATTTCCAGTTAGTATCCAATTCTCTTTAATCCATTTTTTTTCATACTTATTCAACAAATGGTTATTCCTTTTATATTATTTAAACGCATCATTTATTCTTTTCTTACCACTTGTTTGTATCTTAATTCATTCTCAGATTTTCCAAAATTACTAACTTGTATTTATATGCTATTTCATATTTTTTTTTATTATCGTTTTGCACCTAACATATATTACTTATTTTTCGTATTACCAACCCACAACTCAATATATATAACCATTTAATTACAACCTCACAATTAATTTCTAAGCATACATCATCATTAAAAACACCAACATTACAAATTTCTCAACTTTTCTTTAAACATATTACAGGCATAATCCAATATCTAAACATTTATTTCATATGAATCTCAATCATCCTTAAGATAACTTTATATATTTTTTCTAAATCATCTATGTTGAACTCCCATCTCTAAGACAAACCTAGTGATATTAAGATCGTTTTTTTAATGGCCGGAATATAGCTAGCCAAATTCTCTCTCCTCCCTATTTTTTGATGACTTTCTCTCTCCTGTCCAACATCCAAGAACTAAAACAAAAAAACAAATAAAGTTGAGAACTAGAATGTAGAATTATAAAATAATAAGAGCTAAATATACAAAAATTAAAACTTTAGGGACCAAACTAGAGTTTTTCATGCCTTTTTTAACAATGAAAATGAAAAATGTTTTATTTATTTATTGTGGTCCTTGTTCTTTCAAATCTTTTTCAACTTTTCAACTATAAACTAAAATTCTATTTCATAAAATTAATATTTAATTTAAAACCAAAATATTCATAGGCTTCGGATGCTTGATAATATACAAAGAAAAGTAAATCTCAATGCATAAAACGATGTTAATATCAACTGCGGGAATGAAATTACAAAAAAATAAAGTTAGATAATAAAAAAATATATAAAGAAGACACTATAAAAGGAACAATACCGTCCATAACAATTTGTGAAGAAGAGAACACTTCATTTTACTAAAAGCATGTTCTATTTTAATTCTTAACTAGATGGCATGCTCGCGCGTTGCTGCAGAGTTATGAAGCAAATAAGCTTGACGGTGTTACACTTGCAAACCAATGCTATATAAGTAATAGAAACTAACGGTATGATGGAGCCAATATTCCGTAAGGAAAAAATAATTGTATTGGTGATAAAAAACTTAGAAACTGAATAGAATGAGTTGTAGCAATCCATAGTTTTTTGTGCGAAAAGCTACAATGCTTTCCCCACATGATTTAACTTTTTGCAACATGATTTAACTTTTTTGTTAATAAAAAGAAAAAAAATTACAAAGCTAAATTCTCAACCAGCTTAATGTTAAAAAAAATAAAATCAACAAAGATAATTTAAAAAAAATCATTAAAAAAAAAAACCCAGGTGGGGAAATATGGTAGCAATCCATAGTGTTTTGTGAGGAAAGCTATAGTGCTTCCTCCACATGATTTAGCCTTATTTGTAATTGTAATATTAAAAAAAAATTGACAAAGAAAATTTTGAAAAAAATATAACAAAAAAAACCATGTGAGGAAACACTATAGCAATCTATAGTGTTTTGTGATGAAAGTTACAATGTTTTCTCCAATAAAAACAACAAAGATAATTTTGGAAAAAATCACAACAAAAAAACCATGTGGGGAAACACCGTAGCAATCCACAATGTATTTTTTTTTAATTACAAAGTTAAATTCTAAACCAGTTTAATATTAAAAAAAAAATCAACAAAAAATTTTTAAAAAAAATTATAAAGAAACCAAAAAAAAATTATACAAGAAAACACTATAATAATTCATAATATTTTATTAAAAAAAAAGCTAAGTGATTTGTCTGGTTTACTATATTGTAATTGAAGATATAGGTGGTGATAAGTGAGAATACATAGGTGGCTACTTTCTAATAGCAATAATTCACGACATGGGCATCTTGTATGGGAAGTACAAGCGGACATCCATTAGCCAAAGCTCTGAGTTCATGTCTTGGATAAGACAGAAAAAGAAGGATCTCCCCTTGGTGTTGGTGGGGTCAGCTTGTAGATTTTCCATGGAGAAAGTTTGCAAGCAATTCAGGCGTTTGTGGTTTTTTGTTGGCAGGGTGACATCAGCTCCACTGTCTGAGGAGAGTTTAGGATTGCGTATTGCATGCCCACTTGTATGATAAATCTTTTTATCAATATTGTTGCTAGGTATGCATAGCTTTTTATGTTTCACCAAAAAAATGAAGGTTTGTTTTTCCTTTTTTCTTTTACTTACAGATTTTTTATGAAATAAAATCCTTGATTTAGAAGAACTCATTTAAGATCTCATTTTGAGGAAACAAAAACCTAATTTAAGTGTTTATTTTTCTAACTCAAAACTTTATTTTTATTACATTTTAATTTCTAAATATTAAGAAATAAGAGAGAAAATCACTGAAAAAAAATATAAAATAAAAACTTTTAAATGGATACAATTCAATCATTATAAAGGTCAAATAAAGTCATTAGATTCAACTTTGAGAGGGTGTGTTTCATAGAGGTGGTTTCATCCTTTGACCATGCTGGTAAAAATAAAATGAAATTCTCATAGTTTGTTTGGAATTTTTAGATTAATTTAAGGTTGTTTTAAAATTGAAAATGAGGTTATTAAAATTCATAAAATCTTTTTGGGGGTATTTATATGAAAAAGAGGTTAAAGTTTGGGTTTTAGATACAAAATACTCGCATCCCATTTTGACTGGAATTTGTTGTAGAGAACAACATGTCGATGTGCTGTATGCCTAAGCTTTTTAAAAAACTAAAAAGTTTACAGTAATTATAAGATTTATAGTACTCAAATTAATGATTCTAGATAATAAATTCAAGATCTAACTAAATAAACTACACCTTTTAAACTTTATCTAATTTTATTTTTTTAAATGCTCACTCATGGGCCAATGCCTGGCCCCTACCCTTGCAGGCTGAGGCACAACTGTACTATAAGCCTTGCACTATTGCACTTTATTCTTTAGGCTTAACATTATTGTTTTCTTTATTTCTTTAATTATTTTTAATTTTATGATGAAATTCTTTTTAAATATAATTATTAAAATGATATTCAAAAAACCATCCCATTATGCCATGTTATTCAAATAAGATTTGAACATTTTATAGTAATATTAATAATTATTTTATGAATAATTATATATGAATCTTATATGTAAAGTTTTTTTTTTCTTAATAAACTTTGCTCATGAATATTTGATGAGAAGATATCTATTTTGTTATTCTTATTGCTTGTTTTTTATATAGTTTTCTTAAATTAGTGACACTGAAAATTATAGATACATGTGTTTTTATTAAGCTTGCTTTTCACATTATAGTTAGTTTTTATTTTCAAAACTATTTTTCTGATAAAAAATAGAAAAGAAAAACATCAACAAGGAAAAGGATCTTTGATTAAATATTGGATACAAATAAAAAATTAAAAAGAAAATAATTTGTTGATAATTTCTCCTCTTCTTGCTCAATTTGGTATCAATAAATAACACTCAACCCAAGAATTTGAATTTGGGTTTTAAATTTTAAATGGATTTGTATGGTTTGCCCAGATTTAGTTGGTGTTGACTCTCTCTCCACATGCTGCCGTTTTTATCACAAGAAACGGGAATCGGCTATAGCCTGCCAAGTGTTATCATCCTACTACCAAGTTTGATTTCTAATTATTTTTTAAAATATTTTTTATTTAAAAATATATTAAAATAATTTTTTTAATTTTTAAAAATAATTTTAAATATTATCACATCAATATATATATATGGAAAGAAAAAATAAAAAAAATTTAATTTTTTTTAAATACATTTAAAATGCAAAAAACAAACAAAATAACCAACAAAAAATTGGCCCGTTACAAAATTTTCACTAAAAATATATCTTTTTCTCTTAAATTGAAATAGCTTAATTTTTTATTAATTTTATTTTATTTATTGTTAAATAAAAATAGATTTTAAAATTTTGTTAGGCTTTTAGAGCCTATTTGAAACAGTGTTTCCTATAATAATTATTTTTTTTTATTTAAAATTAATTTTTTTATAAATATTTTTGGATTGTTTCGATGTATTGATATTAAAATTAATTTTTAAAAAATAAAAAATATTTTAAAAAATAATTTTTATAGTTATTAGTCAGCCAATAACTGAACATTCCTTTTATTGTTCTTTGAAGCTTTGCCTATGTGATTATTGCTTCGTCTTATTAAAATTAAACATTTATATCTATGCCTTTCTTGAGAAAAGCCTTTTCCTTCTTGGCACTCAGACTTCTCTCAATCTCATCGTCTCTCTCTTTCTCGTCTCTCACCATCATTTTTATTTTTCACTCTTTTAGCTTCCAACAAGCAGTTGCTTCCTCCTAAGCCAAGTGATTTCGTATTTTGAACTAAGCTTGTTCTTATAATTATTTACCACTTGAATCAGTTTAATTATCAATTTCACTCTAAAACATTTGGTTTAATTTTCATAGTTTTGAACCAAGATCTACTTCTCTTTTTCTTCTTCTCCGATCAAAACCTAAGCTTCCTAAATCTTCTGGTTACCTACTTACCTCCACCACCTCCTCCTCCTTTGCAATAAGAACAACATCTCTTTCGTTTTAATCCCTGATTCTTCAACTCCTCTTCAATTTAGTCCTGGAAGGTGATTGCTTGTCCCTTCGAGATCCTTTCGCGTCTAGCGGTGCGGGCACGATCTCTCTCGGGTGTTTCCACTTGCCCTCGTGGCCGTGGTTCGCTCATCAGGATTGTTGTCGTGTGTACGCAGAGTCGCATGAGCGGTAATTGGGCTGTCCGTGTCGGCAGGCTCCGTGCTTGTGCACCTAACTATCGCCCTGCTACCCCTATCACTCTCAGCCCAAGGCCCTGGGTGCCTTGCGGCGAGGCGGGGTTCCTGTGCTGCGTACCCACTTCGGTGGAATTTGAATGTGAAGCTGTCCCTCTCCCCTGCGCACCTCCCCAGGGGCGCGGGACGAACCTAGCAGCGGCGCCTGTGTTCCAGTAGAGCGGAATCCCGCCGAACTGGCCCACGCGCGATCGCTGGTGCTTTCAGATGCGGAACGCGATGCCGGCGCGGGGGCCTCCGCCCCTGCGACCGTCCCGTTCGAGCCGCTCGTGCTCGATAAGAACAACTTCCTCGCCCGTCTCGGCCCCTTGTCTCATCGGTGTCGGAGATTATGCGAGTTGTGGTGTCGCCAAGAAATGCTACCTGGTTGATTCTGCCAGTAGTCATATGCTTATTTCAAAGATCAAGTCATGCATGTGTAAGTATGAACAACCAAACCCAATAAGAGTATAAGGGCCCAACCAAGGAGAAAAGAGGATAAAAAAAATAAAAGAAAGAAAATATGTTATTTTTTTTTCTTTTCACATTCGTAAGGTTACTTAAAATTACAATATTTTTAACTTTCTAAAAATTATAAAGTAAATTAAATTTTAGATTAACAAAAATTATAATTTTATAAATTTATTCAGATTTAAAACTCAAAAATTCCAAGAACAGACAAAAGCCAAATCAGTATGACCATTTCTCAAAACTATCAAACTATTTAGATGTTGGCTACTATCCAAATATTTTTCTCAAATATCTAATTGTTTCACAAAACAACCTACTTATAAATATCTTGATTATAAAACACAACATTACAATAATATCACATTTTAAAACTGCAATAAAATTATAACATCACGGTTTATATTAAATATTGTGATTCTAATGTCACACTTAGAAACACGACATCTTTAAACTATACTATCTCACCATTTACGTTACTTCACCATTTATTTTGTTTTTTGTGCTAACAAGTAATAACACAATTTATCCCAATCTTTTCCATTATCCTCAGCGCGGGCAATATTCACATTAGTGCAATTTAAAAAGGGAAAAGCATCCTTAGGAAATCAATTACCCAGGAGACCATTATTACTAAGCGCAATCAACAAATTGCGAACGAGTTACATAGAAGAAAGTTGCCAGCAATGCAAGCAAATACATTGTTGGCACATGATAGAGGACAGATGCACACAGTTTATAAAGTTTTACGTAATTCTGGCTCAGATGAAGACCAACACAACAAGCATAGGACATCAGCGACCATCACACTAAACACGAGATATCATCATAATATAGTTCAGAATACACTAAAGGAAACCATGTCTATCTGGGTTTGAAATCTTTCATTTCTTCCCACTTTTCTTCAGCCCAGAACCTCCAAAGCTCCCTTTCTGCTGTGCCTTGGCTCTGAGCTCCTTAAGTGCCTGCTCATCACAAGAACAATCAAATTAGTCACCTTTCACTATTGCAAAAGGTAATAAACAAGATAAAACATCCACTTTCTTTTCTTTTCCTTTTTTTATAAAGTAATATCATTGTCTCTTACCTTTTCTTCGTCCTTTTTCTTTTGAATGTTGGCCAAATCAGTCTGCAAATCAGTGAAATAAATTTAAGGACAATAGCAATGGGAATGGTAGGAAATCAGAGTTATGAACTCGATTGCATCATAGGATGGCCAGAGTAAAAAAAAACATAGCACTTTATACAAATAGAGTCCTCCTTGTAGAGGTACTTTTTCTCTCTAGAAAAAGCAAAATATGCATGGGATATTGCAACAATGTATGCTTAAAATCATAACCAGCCAGTTGTTTAGAGTTTATAAAAGCAAAGAGTTACAAGCAAATAGCAAGCACCATAGTTCCAAAACAAGTCATCTACTCGTAAAAAGGAATCTCAATCCCATAGAAATAATCAATTTATACAAGCACAAAGATGCCAAATGAAAAGCAATATAGCAACATTGTATGGTCTATTAAAAGAAATTAAAATTTTGTACTAAATAATTTTTGAAACGGAGAAAATAAATTCAGAGCACCAAATCCAACTCTCTTATTTGAAGCTTAAGCAGCATAAAGGACTTCAATTTGGGTCACTGTACCTATCCTCAATTAAACCAATAGCATATTAGCAAAGCCCACCCAAGCTTCAACCACATATTGCAAATTAAGAGATCTTTCAATTTCATCAGATGCCTAAAAGCTTAAAACATACGAGCTTCAATTCCAATTTGGATTTTCCTTAGAACCCAGATAAATTTCCATATCATAAACCCACAAACTATAAGAATCAAAGTTAATCAAATAAAATCGAGCATACTTTCCAGTCAAAAACGTAAAGCTAAGGACCAAACTCAAATATTTAATAAAAATCAATTTATTTAAGTTCCAATCTTTCAATTCTTTGCACAACAAAGAAAAAATAAATAAAAAATGCACAGTTTCCAATCAAAATTGATAAAGAAATTATTGAAAACAATACCTCGTCGTAGTCCTTCTTCTCAGACTTTGATGCCTTCAAAGGCTTAGCTTTTCCACCTGAAAACAAACAACCACATGATAATTTCAATTTTTCATTCGATCAAAATTCCAATCGAGCAAAACATCCTCCCCGTGAGAAAACAACGAAAAATAAACCAAAAGCTCTAATTATATGAGAAAAATACCTAGCTTGGAAGACATGATTGAAGCTTAGGCTTAGGGTTTGATTTTCTACGATTCGAAGGAGGAACGAAACTGGGAGAAACCTAACCCTAATTCAAAGCAATTATAAGGGCTGCTTGGTGGGTTGGAGCCCTATATATATGTGGACTGAAAGGTCTGACGTGCGTAGCACGTGATTATCTGGTGGCCGTAATTTTATTAATGTTAAAGTACTCATTTTCGAGTTCTCTAAATGAAATATTTCATTGCCGATATTTATTTTTTAGCGGGTTGACTGGCTCTACTGTATCAGTCCAGATCTCGTGGGCTTCTAAATATCTGTTCTAAATACAGAAGTTTAGAGAAAAAAAAACTCATATTTAATTACATAATCCAATATGATTTTTAACTTTAAATGTGAGCGTACATATAACTTGAGTTTAATTACATGTTTTATAAACTAATTCCAACAATCTATTACATAAATAAAAATTATTTGGCTAATACAAAGACTCAAAACATTTATAGAGATATTAATTTTATAAATCACTATATTTGAAGAAGTATCTTTTGGCTTTAATTATTTCTTGATGAAATATTATCAGATTTACTCGCTAAATAATGAACATGGTGTCTTGAACTATTCAATTTTTTATGCAAATTAAGATAATATTACTCACATTATTCTTCATATAGAATTTCTTTAGGTTCTTACAGTCATGTTTATTTTAGCTCTAAACAATTTTTGCTTTCATTAGTATTTTAGATAATTTATCATTTTTCAAAATTCTTAAAGAAAATGTTATATTTCTCACTCATATAGGTGATCTTTCATTAAGATTATTCTTCTACACTCCACTTTCTATATTAATATATGAAATCATTAAGATCAATACTCACCCTATATCACGCCATAACTAATGCCATATTCATCATAGGAATAGACAAAAAAAAATATGATTTTCAAGTGCTATTAAGAATGATTTATGACTTTGTTTTCTATTTAAACCTAGATCTCGAGATCTTCAATCAAATATGTATGGTTAGTATCATTACACTCTTTCATCTTTAAAGACTTTAAGCCCATCACTCTCGATGAATTATACACAAGCACTCTCGATCTAAAATATCTTTCTTTGACTTTATATAGTCAATAAAAATAATTCAATTTGAGAGCAAGTGCTTAATAATATTATATCTATTATGTATATGTCTAGACTTTCTATTATTCATACTACGTTATGCCCTTCTAATTACAGATAGAGTACCATAATGGATATAAATTGTTAGCATTGGTTTAGGCCAATATGAAATTTCCTGTAAAACATATCAAAGCCACTTGACTTCTTCTCCAACTTTATCAAGAGCAATACAATTTAATTTTATTATGGATCTTGTGATATATGTTTGCTTAGAGGATTTGCACAACACAGTTGCTCCACCAAGTGTAAAAACATATCCACTAATGAATTTTAAATACTTAGTATCGAATATCTAATTGACATCATTATACTCTTTTAATATCGTTAGGTAACTAGTACAAAATTGTTGTCCAAGGTATACTTTAAATGTTCAAGTACCCTTTTTTATTACTACCCAATGATCCATACTTGGATTACTAATAAGGGTCTGTTTGGGATGTTTTCCAAAAGCATTTTCGAAAAAATTTAAAATTTTTTTATTTTTTGTTTTAAATTAATATGTTTTTGATATTTTCAAATCATTTTGATGTGCTGATCTTAAAAATAATTTTTTAAAAATAAAAAAAATATTATTGGCATGCTTTTCTAAGTGAAAAACACTTTGAAAAACAATAACAGCCACACTCCCAAACACCCTCTAAATCTATTCATTTTGCTAACCGAGTAAGCAGTATCAAGCATTCTTCACTTCATAAAATTCATTATACTTTTAATTATTTGATAATATTACAATTGGTTTATTCTCTTACATGTATTCTTGGACATATATATATATATTTATGTCAATTAGTGTTTTGACAATACTATTGTCACCTTTATAAAATTTATCTAAACTTCTCTCAATATAATGATATTGGAACAATATCAATTTATCAGTTGTCTTATAAATTTTTTTCTTAGTATAACCAGAGTTTTTAAACCTGGCCCGGTGGTCGAACCGGCCCAAGGCTTGGGCCACTCGACTCAACCCTAATTTTTTTATAAATTAAAACGATATCATTTTATTAAAAAAATAAATAAATAGTCAATGGGTTGAACCGAGGTTTTAATCAGGTCTTGTTAGGTCATCTGGGTAATTGGGTCAACCTGTCGAGTCAGCTAGGTCACCCGATTTTTGACTTCCCTTATTTTTTCTTAAACCCGGCCTAGTTCCAGTCCTAGGTGGACTTGACGGGTCGAGCCGAGTTTTAAAACTATGAATATAACAACTGCAACACCCAATTTTTTTTATGTCAAACTTGTTAGTTAATATTTTCTTAGTAAACTTGATCATATTATTATTGTTTATTAGAATTAACATGTCATCAACATAGAAATATACAATGATATAACCTCTATTTATCTTTTTCATATTAATATATCTATCAACTTTATTGATTTTAAACTCATTTGACAACATAACTTTCTTAAATTTTACATGTCATTGCTTATGAGCTTCTTTTAAACCATGTAAAGATTTTACTAGCTTACAAATTTTTTTTTCTTGTCCATTAATAACAAACCCTTCTAGTTAATCTATATAGATGTCTTTGTCGAGATCACCTCTTAAGAAAGATATTCTTACATCTATTTGATATATTTCAAGCTTGTTAATAACTGCAATAGCCATAACATTCAGATGTATTTTTTTTTTATACAAGTGAATATGTATTAAAATAATTCATATTTTTTTATTGTCTAAATCGTTTCAAAAACAAGTTTAGCTTTATATTTATCATTAATACTATCAACTTTCATTTTCCTTTTGAATATCCATTTGTGACCTAATGGTTCACTTCGAAAAGAAAGATCTACTAGTTCTCATGTATGATTATTCATAAAGGATTTTATTTCACTATTGACTATCTTATTGTAATAAAAAGCTTCAGGACATGACATTGTCTCAGAATATATATGAGTTTCATCCTCTAACAAGTAAGTTAGAAAATCAGAACCAAATATTTTTGGTTATTTTTGTCATTTTACTCATTATAAGCTTAACTTCATCATCATCATATTTTGATTGATTGATTATTATTATTATTTGAGATAGTCTTAACCATTATCTTAAGTATATGATTTTCTTATGATTTCTTAAATGAAAACACATATTTAAATAATATAGCATTTCTTGATTCCATAATGGTATTGGGATGCATATATTTAATACTTGACTTGTCTATAAAAAATTGATATGCACTATTATTGTAAGCATATTTGATAAAATTATAATTCATACTTTTAGGTCCTACCTTAACCTTTCAGGATCAAATACTATTAACTTTGCAAGACACCCCCACGCTTTGAGGTATTTATAGGAAGGTCTTAGACATTTTCACAATTCATATGGTGTTCTTTTTATCTTCTTATGTGATACTTTATTAAGTATATAATTGATAGCTAGAATTGCCTCTTACAAGTTCTGAGGTGCTTTTGAATTGATCAAATGCTGACTAATTGTCATAATAGACATAAATTATTTGTATTAGCTTTGGTTAACATGAAATATCCTCTAAGATATTTTAAAAGTCATTCCAATTCCTCTCTAATCAATCAAAAACAATAAAACTCTAATTTCATTTTGGATCTTGTAATGTATGTTTTCTTAGAAGATTTATAAAACACAGTTACTCAACCGAGAGTAAAAATATATCAACTAATGAATTTTGAATCTTTAGTTTTTGATATCTAATTTGCATCACTATAACCTTTCATTATCACTTATAGTCGAATGTATATCTTTAATATTTGATTACTTGCTTTATTTCTTTTTAATGACCCATTCTTAGAATATTAGTAAATCTACTAAGCTTGTGATATAGGTGGGTTTATGAGATTTAACGATTTTAAACAGTCAATTGTGAAGCTTTCATACTTGGATCATGTAGATAGCTAAACAACTCATTAATAAATCAGTGGCATGAAACTAAGTCCAAAACAAGGCCTAATTGCGTTCAACAACTAGTTAGATAAAAAAAAAAGCCAATAATTTTTTATCCGACCATTAGATCAAACTAAAAGTCTATTATGAGATTTTACAAACCCAATTATGTAGGAAGTCAGTTAGTTGTAACTAAATTAGGTCGATGAAACTTTTAAATTAGACTTGAAAGATGTGGTTTGAGCTAATATTGTTTTATTTATTTATTTAATTTTGAGTTTTCTTTTTGATTTATGATTTTAATTTTTCCTTCGTAGTAAAGGTTATTTATTGACATATTTAAGGAGTTGTGAACTTATTTCAGAGAAAAACTACATTAAAGAAAAATATTTAGTAATAATAATATGAAGCATTCTAGATGTCGAGACATGTTTTGGCAAAATTTTAACTTTCTTTGTACTTACTTTTTTCTTGTCAAGGCTGGCTGAGCTGGCTTACTAACCAAGTAAGCAATATCTAATCTAGTGCAGTTCATTTGTATACGAAGCTTATAATTATTTAAGAATATTCTAATGGTTATATTTCATCACCTTTATTTTTGGATAGAAGTACATTTATGTTTATTGGTTTTTTGACAATACTATTATCATTTTTTAAAAATGTTTTTGGAGCTTTCTTAATATAATGAGATTAAGATAATATCAATCCATTAAATATCTTGGAAATTCTAATATATAGTATGTCATTTGTTACATTCAAGTCTTTCATGTCAAACTTATTAGTTAATATCTTTTTCATAGACTTGATCATGTATTTATTACTGAATATCCTAGAAATTTTAATTTCTAGTATTTCATTTGTTACACTTAAGCCTTTCATATCAAACTTATTAGCTAACATCTTCTTCATAGACTTGATAATATATTTATTGCTGTGTAAAATTAGCATGTCATCCATATAAAGGTATATAATGACTTGACTTTTATTTATATTTCTTATATAAACACATTCATCAACTTTATTTACTTTAAAATCATTTGACAACATAACTTGTCAAACCTTTCATGCCACTATTTAATTGCTTGTTTCAAATCGTATAATGACTTGATAAAATTTCAAACTTTATTTTCTTCTTTGTAACAATAAACCACTTGGGTTGTTCCATCTAGACCTTTTTTTTTAAGATCACAATTTAAGAAATTTATTTTTATATTTATTTGATGTATTTCAAGCATGTTAATTGTTGAAATAACTATTAACATTTATATGAAAGTTATTCTTGACACTAATGAGTGTGTCAAAATAGTTCACACCTTCTTGTTGCTTGAATTCTTTAATAACAAGTCTTATTTTATATTTATCAATAGTTCCATTAACTTTCATTTTCTTATTTAAGATTTATTTATGACCTAATGATTTACTTTCAAGTGGAAGATTTACTGTTTTCCATGTATGATTTTTTAAGTGTCCCAGGAAGCATTAAGACATGGCATTTCCATTGAGATGCTTCGAGGTTCATTTTTTAATAAGTTAGGAAATCACGACAAAATAAATTTTATTGTTTTTGCCCTCTTTAGTTAAAATTTCTTTATTCATTTTTTAAAAGAATGAATTTATTGTGTTTTCTTATAAGAAAACACACTTCAAAGAATACAACATTTATTGATTCTATTATTGTATTATGATGAATATCCTAAGTACTTAACTTGTGAATATGAAACCAATATGCATAATTCATAGTTTGAGGTCCTATTTTGGTTTTTTTAAGATAAGGTGTTGTAACTTACCTAAGACAACCCTATGCTTTGAGATTTTTATAGGAAGGTCTTCAACCTTTTCATAACTCATATGATATCTTTTTAACTTCTCATGATGTACCTTATTAAGTATATATTTCATAGATAAAATTGTCACCCATATAAATTTTGAGGTGCTATCTAACTTATCAAAATGATATTTATCATTTTTTTCAAAGTTTGGTTATTACATTTAACAATATTATTTTGTTAAGTTGAATAAATAGTAGTTTGATGATAATAACATTTTGAAAACAAAATTAAAAAAAATGCTTTTTATTCTCCACCTCCTTACTTCTTATTACCTTTATCTTTTTATTAAATTAATTTTCAACTTCATTATTATAATGTTTAAATATTTCAAGAGCATAATATTTTTTTCTTAGCAAATAGATATAACAATACATTATGCAATCATCTATAAAAATAATACAATACTTTTTACCACCTCTAATTTGCATAAATATTAAATCACCTACACGAGAGTAAATTAAATCTAAATATTCACTTTTTATTTCAATTAATTGAAAAGAAGTTTTTATAAATTTTGATTCTATACAAATTTAATACTTAATAATTTTTCAAAAAAAATACATACTTTGTAATAATTCAAGATTAATTGTGTAAAAAAAAACTTAAGTAAGAAGAAATGGGCATTCTTTTTATTATTGGTTATAATAGTCTTTTCACTTATTTTCAAGAGGCTATCATATAGATAATCTTTTTGTACAAGCATAACACTTTTAGTGACTATAAAATTATCACTCTAAAATCACTCTGAAACCATTTTTTGCTCAACAATGAGTCAAACATAAATTTTTTATAATCTCAGCTACATAAAGCACATTATTAAGGGTAACAAGCCATTCAAACATCTTTAGAGTGACCTTTCCAGTACCCATAATCTTAGAGGTTGACAAATTCCTTATATATAGATGTTCAACATCTACTTTTTTATAAGTGGAGGATATTATCTTTTTAATTAGCATGGACATGCCTTATAATACTATTATCAACCCATCATTACTCATGATTGTTGATCAAGTTGATTTTTAATATAACCATATATAAGCTCATTTTCACGCTTCATTTAAGAGGTTATCAATCTTAATGACATTGACTTTAGAATTTTTTTCTTTTCTTTTCCCAAGGTTGCCTTGCTAAGACTTATTTAAGTAATATTTGGTTTGATGTTTAGTCTAGTTATATATAAAACATTTGCCATTGGATTTCTAAGCAATGTATTTGCCCTTCAGAATAAGTCTTTTCTTTTTTATTTTAAACACGGACGTCACCATTTGTTCAACCATATATGCTTTAGGAGTCATTAAAGAATAGTTGACCTTGATCTTGAGAAATTTATTATACTCTTATATCCTTAACTTAAGAATGAGGCTTTTAACTTCTATCTGTTTATACTTATACTTAAGATAGTTATTGAAGTGTTTTTCTAGATAATGATAATTTTTTAATAATATCAGTTATTTAAAAAGATTCACTTAACACCATCTTTTCGTCATGATTATCATGTAAGATAAATTGAAACTCTTGAACTTGGATTATAATAGTCTTTTAATCGACGATCTTGAAATTAAAAAATCTTCCAGCTATGAATTTATTCATATCAATATCTTTAACCTTATACCTACGATCCAAAACTTTTTATAATGCCTTTGCACTTTTATAGAACTAAAAAAATATCAAATATGTTGTCTTAACCATTCAGATTATAGTTCTTATACACAAAATTACTATGATTCTATGAGCCCACAACTATGAAAATAGAGGGATTAAATTCATCATCATCCATCTTAGATGCATCTTTAGTTAATAACTTAACCAAAGTCAAGGTGATCAGATAGAACAACATCTTTTTCATCACCTCTTAAAATTATTAAACTTTTTAAGTTTTTCATCATACACCATAAAAGGTGATGGTGGAATCCTTTCTATTAAAGTAATACTTGTTGCTGCAATAATTATAGGAGCAATAATCTATTGAGTAAAAGTCATAGTTATTTTTTTCTAAAAACGACAACATATATTTTGGTTAAATTTTGGATTAAAAGGTGTAGAAATTAAATATATTTGCAGGATAATAACAACATGAACACAAATATTATATATAAGAATATAGTACTTGTAAAATTGTAGAATTTCAAATCAAAACTAAGTCAAGAAAAAATATTGTTGTCAAAGATCAAACCCTTTATCCTTAAGGTTAAATTGTCCATCAATAGGTACAAATAATTTTTAGTGCTTTCAACACTAATACCTCAAAAGGACATACATCCAATCAAAGTCTATGAACTAGAAAAATCACTTGAACTTTCTCTCTACAATAACATAACCTAAAGCTAAAGAAACAAGAGCACAAGAGCAAACAAGGTAGAGAGAGCATGTGTTCTCTATTTTTATTTTTTATTTTTTTTTATTTTCACTTCTTTAAACTTTTTTTTTTTAATGAAGTTCCTCCACCCCTATTTATACTTGAGGTTAAGGGTGCATAATTAATTAAAAAATGATTACAATTAATTCTTGATAGTTCATTGAATTTGTAGAATCAATGGATATGAGAAGACTAAATTAAGCATAATTAATTTCTAAAAATTCAATGAATTACAAAAACAATGATTTTGAAAATATTCAATGGAACAAAACTAATTCAAGATTAATAAAAATTATTTTTTGATAATTTATTAAATTTATAGAAACAATAAATCTGACTCGATATAAAGATTGATCAATCAATTTCACAATGAATTTAATAATTAAGGTATAAAGATTGATAAATCAATTTCACATTCACCATAAATGAATTTATACAATATATAAATATCATGCCCATACCATTCTTTTCCAATATAAATTTATTATTTATTATAAAAAGAGAATATTTAATTTTAAAAAATAAATATATATTTTTAAAAAATTTGTGTTAGAGAATGATATAAATAATATTGTAAGACATTATCTAATAGCTTAAATTTTTGGGTTAAGATAATTCTTTGATATGATATTAGGATTAATGACCAAAACACTCACCAATTCCATTTCTCTTCTAATTAAAATTAATAAATAGTATAAGGTTACATGAATCCTTGTAAATTTCAAGTTAAAAAAACTTTTATCTTGAGATAGTTAATTTACTCTTGTGTATTGGAAATTTTTTTTTAATTGGAATATAAATTAGTTGACCAAGTTAAAAATGTCTTCAATTTCAACCAATAAACCCAAGAAAATATGATTTTTAAATTTATATTTTCTAAATAAATTTACTTAATTATGGATGTAATACTCTTTTAGGTTTATGAATGGATATTTCTTGGTGGACAAACGTGCCTTTTTCTTCTTCTAGTGGTTCTACCCTACTCAACAACAAGTATTAGACTTCTAGCTAATTTACACGTAATGTACTTGTGTGTATATATATCGATTCAACCGCGGTACTTGTACTTTATTACGCCGTGAATCTCGTAAAGTGAATGCTTTTTCCCGTTCCTCTTGTTCATGGTGTTCTTACCACCCAAGGTTTTCAAGACTCAACTTCCGGAATTGCCTAGTAATAGCACACAGAAAAGGACACAGAGACCTTTGCCGACGCCTCGTAATGTAAGTTCCATCCTCTGACATGTCTTTTTTTGTCTGTTGCAAAGGTGGGTTGCATGTGAGTCGATTGGCCCAATGTTCGGCGATTCTTAGCCCATTAATAACTTGGGTTTCTCAGACAATCGCTGTTTTCTGTCTTTCGTTTTACAGTTTGTGATTCTGTTGACCCCTCGGCCTTGAGAGAAGGGTAGGTATGAACAACAGCTGAAGATTTGCAGCTAAGGAAAGCAGCTA
>JAAWWB010000908.1:0-24999 GCA_018804465.1 Populus tomentosa
GTATAGTGTAAACTCAACATGGACCTTAATATTTAATATTAACATGTCTTATCTTTTATCTTACTAATTCTTAATACCTTGCTTGTTAAATGGTTAATCTAGATTTGTGTTGTATAACACTTGGTACAACAAATGCTTGGCACTCTCATAGCTCAACCGTATGATATTACCTACACCTGGGCTATGAAAGGAACTTGATTTGTTGTTAACATCAGTTAACATCATGAATTTCTGACAATATTTAAAAGTTTGGATGTAAATAAGATAATTAATATGATCATGTTAATAATTTATAATAAGCTATTAATGAGAAATCATCCGATTGGAACCTCCTTTGTGTGTGGTTTTCAATTAAATAATAAGAGTTTATACTATACTTGTTTGAAATACCATTAGTGGATCCTCTAACCTTGACATTTGTTTTCATCCTTATTTAATCCTTACATTAATCTTTCATCTCAAAGTTCTCATTAATTTCTTCATCTTCTTTTATTATTATTATTATTACTACTACTACTACTACTACTACTATTGTTATTATTACTATTATTATTATTATTATTATTTACATTCTATTTATATTAAATAATATATCTCTTTGATCTTTTCATAAACTCAGTATATAGGCTGGAAACCTGTGACCCGATCTTTGCGATCATTCTCAGGTATAACAACATCATGTACTGAGTATTATTATTATTATTGTTATTACTATTACTATTACTATTACTATTACTATTATTGTTATTATTGTTATTATTATTGTTATTGTTGTTGTTATTGTTGTTGTTGTTGTCTTATTATTTATAATTTATACAATTAACCTTTCTGTTGTTCGACCCAGGTCTTGCAGGGTTATTTATTACTTCGACACTCCTACACTTGAGAGAAGACATCAATCTTTTAGTCGTGTCAAAACTCATCAATCAATCCTTTTGATTTATGTGATAGGGCTGTATTTAAGATGAATATTTACCATAAATTAAAGGTATGTTTTATTACTAGACATGTTATTATAAAACATGCTCTAGTTAAGGAGGTATTGATACTTCAAGTGCAAAATGATGATATAAAACCTTGATAAAAATACACTTCTAAGTACTAATCAACGAGCTTAACCAAGAAGTTTAAATTCAAACCAATTAAACTTCAAAGAATGAAATTGGGTAAAAAAATACCAATTTTAAAATTTTGAAAAGAAAAAAAAAAACCCAACAATTAAAATAATGAGATGAAATCTAAAAGGAAAAAATTTAGAAAGGTGGGAAAAAATGCAACTCTAAATATTATCTTAGATTACAAAAATAGCAATAACAAAAAATAGAGATCAAATTTGACAAAGCAAAAAATTGAATGATGATGAAATAAAAAAAAAATCTAATTCAATGAATTATTTCAAAAAAAAAATCCAAAAAAAAATATATGGACTAAATCAAAAGGAAAGAGAAGTTTCGGGGTTGACTTGAAAAATCAAGGGTACAACGCAAACATCAAGGAAAAGAAAGGAAAGGAAAAAGAAAAAAAATAGTTGTTAGCACAAAACCAAAATTCTTCTAAGTGAACACATCACATATCCATAGATGAGATGTTGAGAAGAAGTTAACGCCACCCTGGAATGATTTTTTTAGCCACTGGAATCATTCGTACATGCTGTTTGAAGATGGCACAATGGTTGGAAACGTCAACAACTTTTCTTTATCTATTTTCATTTTTAAAAATCTAAATTGCCCTGCACCATCCCTAACAACATCAGAAAGACTAGTTGTGTAATGACTAAAATACCCTTTGACCCTAGGCTTAAGAAGAAAAAAAAGCTCCAATGACAAATAAGTCTTTAAATTATGCTTATATAAATGAAAAGACAAAATAAGCTCTCATTGTCAATTCAAATTCTTTATAATTCAAAGGGTAATATGATAATTTTAATATGCACAACAAAATAAAATGATAAAAATACCTCTTTATAGCAAACAAACATATTCTTTCTTCAAGGGAATTGATGTAATTTTATTATACAAAAAAAGTAATTTTTTTACAAATAATATGGATAGTACAGATAATAATGGGTCATAAAATATAATAAAAGGATATCACAAGCAGGGTGCGAGTTGAAATTTTTTAAACCAGACCCAACTCGACCCAAGCCATATAAATACAAGTAATCTTAGCCCTTTGGTATAAATAGTATTTTCCCTACTGTCTTTATTTTTCCTTTCTCTCGCCACCCACCTCCCATCCTTTTTTAATCTCTTTCCTTTCAATTCTCTTTCAAACTTAAAATTTATTTCCAAACATTATTTATTTGCTTAAGTGAAAATGTAGCTAGTTGATTCTGTTGTCTAATCTTCCTTCCTTCCGCTCCTTCTTAGAAGAGTGCTACTTTATGTGATGCCCAAATGATGAAGAGGGTTATAATTAATGGACTTCAACTAGCATGTATTCTTTTTCTTTTTCTTTTTTAAAGTTGGATTTATTAGGATTTTGGGTGCTTGATTTTGTTGAGTTTTCTTTTAATTACGTTTTGTTTTACTCAAAAACATATACAAACCAACGGATCTTAAGAAAAATTTGCATTCAATAAGTTGAATTAATTAAGTTTTCCAGTATCTAACAAAGAATAAAAAAGAATAGATTTCCCCATTAATTTTCTGCTTGATTTTCATCCCAAATTTGTCAGCTCATTGATTGCCCAATCATTGACACATATAATTCCAATAGCTTTTGATATAGTTTATTGATTTGTAGCCACTCCATTTTAGTAATAACTTTCACAAAACAGAAATACGTTATTTTTCTAATCAAATGATGTTTATTGTTGTTGTTCCTTAATATATTCCATGAAATTACTATAGCTCCACTTTCTCCTTTCATTTGTTTTTGTAGTTTTAGATCCTGTTAATAAATAAGTCGTCTTTAATTTATAGTCTCCACTTGCCACATGGTGTGCTTGGTTTGCCATGCTGGTGATATTGCTATAGAAGTATAAGAAAATATAGCCTTCCAAGTGAGATGCTCTTGTGTTTTTATTCTTCTTACTTCCCTAGATTATATCTCTACACTTGATGTCATTTATTATTGTCAAGTTCAAGCAATTAGCATAATTAACTAGAGTTATACAAACATGCATCAAAACCCACCCATATAATCTATAACAAACGTTTAATTTAAATGTTTTTAATTAAATTTTGGTGGTGTTGTTCTTTAATTTCCCATCCATTTGCAACTACCTTGGTGTGTTTCCTGATTATTTCATCTTTATTTTTTAGGATTGTCAAAGAATAATGGAATTCACATGCTCAAGATACTCGTAATATCCACAAATATTTTTAACCCAACCCAATATTTCCAACTCGCTTAGATCTAAAAAAAATTAAATGGGTTGTGTTTACAATTTATAAAATATCAAAAGTTGTGTTAGTTGGATACAATTATGGGTGCCAGCCCGATACATGAACACCACTACATATTTTTGTATCCCTCTAATACCTTTCTTGAAATCAACAAACCAAAATTATTTCATTTCATCTCTTGACCCTTACACCATCACAAAAAAATACCTCTCTAACCTTTCACTTCTCTTAGTAATCAATCGATCCCTAACTCTAAACACTTTGTAACAAAAACAAAAGATTTAGAAAATGGAACTCACTTGTTTACACTTTACTTAACAAATGTATTTCTCTTTCTCTTACACTTCTTTTTAGGGTCCCAATTTCACTCTCCAATCTCCCTAAATGCACTGTTTCATTTCATCGGCAATGAAGAAATTCATGCTTTGCAACATTAGTAGATGAGAAGTGATTTTATATCGTTACCTTTTAACGTTCTTTTGATATACATGTCCATATTGCAACAATATCCACATGAAATTTTTAAATAAGCTTTTGTACCAATTCAATCATGTGTGGTGCATTTCTAGGTGTATAGCTAAGCTTCTTTTTTTTTTTTTTTTTAGTTCCCAAAGATATAAGCTAGCTCATAGATAACATTTAAATGTTTTTTTTCCAAGTACTATCATGGTAAAGGACTTATTTTAGCTTGAATTGGTTGATAATACATGATAAAGTGTACGACAATTGTGAAGACTCATTTTATATGTTTTGTTTTTAAAACATCCTACTCCTATAATATGTGATTATGTAGAATAGATAATATGATGCAAGTGGTGCATAAACTTGTCCTTTTTGTTAGTTGTTATTCTATACACTTATCCTTCAACATTTTATTCTATATAGTAAATAATATTTTTCCTTTTCATAAGTAATAATTCTATCTCATTACATGTTAGTCTTGCTATTAGCATGGAGTTGCCTTTGATTCCTTTCGAGTTCCCCATTGTTGCTTCCTAAATGGTGTAAACATGAGCTTTTATGCTCCTTCTTCTCTGTTGTTATTAACTTGCTTGTTCTCAAGTCATTTTAGAAAATCAAAACTCACTTTCAAGGTATGTCTTTTGATATTTATTTCTTTTAATTTCATTTCAATTTTGCTCAATCTTTCACTCTAATTAGGTTTTTATTCATTTTGCTTCAATTTATTACTTGTATTTTTTTGATTTGCTTTGCTTCCTTTTCATATACAAGCTAGGTTCAAATTCACTCCTAAAGCTTTTGATATTTAAACCAGGGGCAACTAAACTAAAATCAAGTGCTTCTAGATCTAAAATGATGGAAAGCTATCTTAGGTGTTGAAGGAGGAATATAACGTGATTTGAGACTGATTACCTTTATTTAGTTAGTGATTTGGGTTTAAAACCTTTTTTTTATTAACTATATAGGCTATTAATTTCAAAGGGACATGATACACGCCTCCTCTTTTACCAAGGCTTTGTATGTATATATTTTCTCACCTATTTTTCCTTATTTTTTTTCCTGTCCTTTTTTAAGTTATAAAAGCAACTATGATTGTTTGGGATTTGAAACTTTTCCTTTACTATCAATATGTTTTTATCTAACCTATTTTTAAATACATTGTGTTATAGAAATTTGAGGGCTTTAATAGCAAAGAGGTTATTGAGTTTTGGCCTTAACCATCCCAACAAGTGTTGTTTTAGCTCAATAAGAATGGACTTGAGTAGTAATTGCAACCTGAGAGCTAGCAATAGCAAGTTAAGAGGTGCCTTGATAGTTTTAAAAGGCTTGGATTGTAGTAGAAAGACTTCACAATCTAGTAGATTAATGTCTTACTTGGAGGGACTAGGGCATTCGATTGAATTATAAAGATTTCTTGATATAAGTAATAATATTGAATAAATGATATCTGCATATCTTTCGAACAAGTCACACTTGGATGATTGCACAATCCATTTCCTTTTCAGTGTAAATAGATGGGAAAAAAAGGTATGTTTTATTATCACAGATTGCTTATATTTATGAGAATTTAAGGTTATCTCTAGCTTTTGAAGCTTTGTTTTTTTTTTTTTTTTAGGTGGGGTGGGGGGTTAATCAGTTAGCATTATACTTCCTTTGTTTCTCCAAGCTAGCTGGGACATTTTTAATGTGCATCTAAAAAAAATATGCAATTCTATACCCATCTTGGTTTCAATTAGAGGTTATCAATTATCTAAACCTCTTTTTGCTTGACAAAAATCAATAAGAAAATGCATATTCAAATGTGCTTCATAATCCCCCTTTCTAATTTTGAAGGAGTTAAATTCCAACAAATATGATTATCGAATGGGTTGTTCTCCTCAGTTGGAATAGGAAAATAATCAAAAAAAGAAAAAACCAAAGATTTCACTTAATAATTTTATCTCTTTACATGTCAGTCTGGCTATTAGCATGGAGTCATCTTTGATTCTTTTCAAGTTTAACATTATTGCTTTCTAGATGGCGTAAACATTAGCTTTTGTGCTCTTTCTTCTATGTTGTTATTAACTTGCTCATTCTCAAGTCATTTTGGAAAATCAAAACACACTTTCAAGGTATGCCTTTTGATCTCTATTTCCTTTAATTTCATTTCAGTTTTGCTTAATCTCTCACTCTAATTAGGTTTTTATTCATTTTGCTTGAATTTATTACTTGTATTTTTTGGATTTGCTTTACTTCCTTTAATTTGCAGGCTAGGCTCAAATCCACTCTTAAAGCTTTTGATATTTCAACTATGGTCAACTAAACTAAAATCAGGTGCTTCTAGATCTAAAATGATGAAAAGTTATTTTAGGCGTTGAAGGAGGAAAGGTTAAGAAGCATTTTATGCATGTGTATTCCATATATATGTAATTTATATATATAGTTATCCCATTAAAAAAATTAAAAAATAATCCATGTAAATGGAGGCTATATATATATATATATATATATATATTTCATATGAAAATGTTAGGAAACATTCCATGTAAATATAAGCTATATATATAGTTATTCCACGTGAAAAAGTTAAGAAACATTAAATGAGAATGTATATTATATATATATATAAAATATGAGGTCATGTATTCACAAATTAACTTTATATTTTTTATTTAATTTAAAAATATATAAAAAAGCGGTCAAGTTCTACCCAGATTACGGTAAGTTACCTGAGTAAGGTTGACCTGACGGGTCATTCAAGTTTTATTAGGCTAATTGCAAGCCTAAGTTTAAATTGTTTAAAACTTGGCCAAGGTCTTGGGTCACCCAAGTCCTGGATCAACTTGTCAAGTTGGGTTTTATATCTATGCACAAGAGTACAAAATGGACATGCCATCACTATCAAACATTCTCACTTTTATTAAAAAGAGGAGACTAGAGATCATTACAAAAAAAAACAAACTAAAAGGGTTAGTTTTTTTTTTTTGTAGCATGGGAGAAGAATCAATATGGATTCAAGTTGTGTAATAATGATTTTACCCTTTATTGCTCTTAATAATTGCCTTAACATTGAAGGTAAAATTGCCTTTTCAAAGATATTTAAATGTCATTGTGGATTGATTACAAATATTTTTTTAATTTAATTTTTAAAATTCACAATAAAAAAATTATTTTGCCCTTGAAATCTAAAAGAAAGGGTATTTTATTAAGGGTTTTTTTTATCTTTTTTTATTTGCATAGTAAAATAACGTTATAACCTTTCATGCTTAGAAAAATGACCTTGCAGAGAGAGTTTTATTTGTCTTTGCATTCTTTTTGTATAGTAAAATTACATAGTTAACCTTTGACTTTTCAAATTTAAAGAATGATAACGGAGTATATTTTTGTTTTTGTGACATGGTTATTTTGTAATAATGGTGTGCCTTTAGGGCTCTTTTTTTTTTTTTTTTTGTAATTCTCCTTATTAAAATATTAATAAATCAGTAAAATATATTGACACTTGCCATGCACGCATTAGCACATTAGAGTCCTCTGTGCTATTCCAGAGACGTATAAGGACAATTATGGTGGCTAAAAAAACCCAATTGTTGTCTCATTCGATGTGCAAGGATGTGGTGCAGCCATAGTTTTGAAACCCGACCCGGTCATTGACCCGGCCGACCCTCCGGGTCACGGGTCAGATGGGTTGACCCGAGTTAACCCGGGTCAACCTAAAAAAACCTAAAAAAAAAAAAAAACACATAACTAATTACAATACAACACTTACTTAAACCAAATTTAAATTATAAACCAACAACATAAATTTAATTCAATATCCAAAATACAAACCAAATATAAATTATAAAATATTTAAAACAAAACATCCAACCACATAAATTCTAAAATATTTGAAACAAAACATCCAACAATATAAATTCCAATAACATAAGTTATAAAATATTTAAAACAAAACACCCAACAACATAAATTCTAAATCAACAACCCATTCATTTATGTTGAATTAAGTAATTAACACATTAGGTTCTTCTGTGTCCATGGAAGAAAAATTTGGATGAAATGTCGATGGAATGGAGTCAATCTCGTCAACACCTAATAAATCACCAGCATGCTCCTTTGAAACTTCATCGTCACAATCATCTTCAATATCATTAACATTTATGACATCTATATTTCAAACACAATTAAAAAATAAATATTATGTGTTAAACAAAACTTTATTTTAAATAATATTTATCACTAAATAATAAATCATTAATTACCATCAACTAAAGTATCTTGTATGGTCATAGTTGATAGAGCTTGATGAAAACTCTCTACTTCTTCCGTTGTCAACATTGATGGGTCATCTTCGACTACCCAATTTTCCATGTCGAAAATTGTCTCAACATTAATTGGATCATAATTTCGTCCTTTCCAATAATTCCTATATATTAAAAGGGAAGGTAAACACAATATAAGTATTAATAATGCTACTAAACAAGATAAAATAATATTTAAGGAATTAGAGAAAAGAAAAATACTTTTGTTTCAATCTTAGATTGCAGTGGACGTAAACAAGGTCATTAAGCCTTTGGTGCTCCAATCTATTTCTCTTCTTGGAATGAATATGTTCAAACATACTCCAATTTCTCTCACATCCCGAAGAACTACAAGTTTGACTTAACACTCGTATAGCCAATTGTTGTAGATTTGGAGCGCTAGTTCCATATGTCATCCACCATTCATCTATACAAAAAAATAATAAGTAAAAGTGTAAGACTATGTTAAATAATATTTGTAAATATAAAAGTTATATACCTGGAGGCATAAGGGTGCGATTAGTTATTGCGGACGCTCGGCCAAAGTCATGTTCAGCATTCCTAAAAAACTTCATCTCATTTGTAATCTTACTTTGCAATGGCAGATTTCCATGTGCAAACTTCTCAAGAACATCTAGAAGTCCAGAAATGGTGCTCATGTGTTTATCCATTATATTTGCATCATATTGAAATCGAGGATTCAACCAAAATGCTGCTGCATAAAGATTTCTGTAAAATTGTCCATCCCACCGATTATTGATAATGTCTATGAAAGGTTTCACTCTAGGCTTTCTCTTTTGAAATCTCCTCACCATTTCTTCTTTTGCATGATGAATAGCATCATACAAATATCCCATCGAAGGTCTATCATCACCATCAACCAATCGTAGAACTCGAACTAAAGGTTCACTCATTCGCACAATTATTGCACATTCTTCCCAAAACAAAGAGTCTAGCACACTCTCAACAAACTTTTTTCCTTTGATATCTTTAGCATAAGCAGATGAGACCCATTCCCTAGATGTCACCATAGCTCTCAACTCATCTTTATGAGCTAAAATGCTTTGCAATGCAATGAAATTGGTGGCAAAACGAGTAGGAGCTGGACGAAGTATTTCTTTTCCTCCAGTGAACTTCCTCATCAAATATAATGGATAACAATGATTATAAATGTACTTTGTGATACCAGAAGCATGCTCAACAACACAACAAACTGATTGCAATTTACCAATGTCCTGGAGTATAAGGTTGATGCAATGAGCAGCACAAGGAGACCAAAATATTGAAGGAAATTCTTCCATCAATAACCTGCCAGCAGCAACATAATTTGCAGCATTATCAGTCACCATATGCACAATGTTTTCTACCCCAACATACAAAACAACCTCTCTAAACAACTGATACAACAATCTAGCAGTCTTTGAGACATTTGATACATCCACGGTTTTCAAAAAAACTGTTCCTTTAGGACAATATACTAAGAAGTTAATTAGAGTCCTCCTCTTCTGATCTGTCCATCCATCAGCCATTAATGTGCAACCGGTCTTCTTCCAAATCTCTCGATAACTCTCAACATAAATCTTCACTTCATCAACCGCTTTTGCCAAGTAATAGCCACGGATAGCATGCAAATTTGGTCCTTTATAACCAGGACCCATGGCTGTTACAGCATCTATTGCATGCTGATAATACACAGAGTTAACAGCATTAAATGGCACACATGCATCAAACATCCACTTCGCTAAAGCAAGATCACACCGTTCAATTGCTTCTTTCCTTTGCCAACAGTTCTGAATAGACTTTTGAGCACCAGGAGTTGTTCTCGGCATGAAATATGTCCCTAATGTTGCAGATTTCTTCTGCTTTCCATAACTTGTAGTTGATTGTTTTACAGTGTTGGTGCTTTGAATCTTTTTCTTTTTTGCAACCTTCGGTGGTAACATATGTTTTTTAGTATTGACATCCTCCTCCTCCTCCTCATCATCATCATCATCACCATCATCATCTTTTAATTGCCTAATCATCATCTCTTCATGCTCTCTTTGTTGTGCATTAAATGGATTGAAATCTGCTTGCATTTCTCTAACTCTTTTTTTTGTTTCAACATTTCCTTTAAGGTTCAAAAGCATTTGATGTCGAACATCAGGAGAACATTTACGACATTGTTCAACTCCTCCTTTAACTCCAGCTAAATGTTGCTTAAATCGATTAATGCCACCACCCGCAAATACTTTAGCACAATATAAACATACTAATTTAGTTTTTTTACATCCAACACTAAGTTCAGGTGCTTCTCTACAATGACCCCATGCCAAATCTGTTCTTCCTCTACTACCACTTGACATAGAAATTGAAGGTTGAGATGATTGGCCCGTTGAAGGATCACTACTTGGAGTACTACCATCATATGAAGACATTTTAAGGACCTGGCATAATTTATAAGATATCACTAGAAAATTCTTTCAACCGGATTACTAATTACTATCATAATTAAAGTTTCAATTCATTTCTATAACAAAATTATGATTTCATGCTACTGCCAAAATAAACAAGGCAGAAATGTCAATCATTTTAAGAGCAGTGCCAAAAAAAGCGTATAAAGGTAAGAGAGACATCGATACCAAAGGAGCTGTCTCAACCTTAGGGGGGATGAAAAAGGTGGCTGGACCAGGGATCAGTTTTGCTTTTTAGCCAATGTAGATTTTCTTCTTGAGGCAATCTCAGCTGCCCAGCTCTTTCCTATCTCAGTTTGAAATTTCCCTACAGATAGAAGAGATGCATGAAAATCATTAACAAAATTTTGTCACAGTAAAACTAAATAATCAAAAAGCTCCAGTTGCACACAGTTTCGGATGAAGTAGCAGATTCTACCTGCTGTCGAAAGGAAAAACTCATCCAACACCTTACCGTGTTATGCAAAAACATATTAATTTTGAATGAGAAAGCCATGGACGCGGAACATATCAATTCGTCAGATAACCTGCCCATTTCATATTCCAAAGCTTGCAAAATCATCTCAACTTGCACAAAACACGTGGGACCTTTAATTATTAACAAATTATTGAACATAGGAAGGGATATACATATATAAATGTGAATCAAGTGCTATAAGAAAACCATCTACGTGATTAGAGAATTTTACTTATCATTGACAGCTAGGGAGAAGATTTAAGGAAACAACTAGCTTTGATTTGAACAATAAATAACAACAAACCTCGTTACAGTGCCATCCCCATTTCTTAAAGGTTAAGAAAACCTCATCTGCTCATCTGCTCTTCTGCGCGACAGATTCTTAAAATTAATTAGGTCTTCTTCTCTCTGCTCTTGTCCTTTTGGCCTTTTAATTGTAAGGGCCAAAACGACGTTGTTTCAGGCAGGAGAATATATATATAAAAAATAAACTTGGGTCTCATCCGGGTTTGGCCGGGTCGGCCGGGTCACGGGTCGACCCTCCGGGTCGGCCGGGTCTGGCCGGGCCAATTCCCAACCTGTTTTTTCCTTAGACCCGGCCCGGCCACAGGCCCGGGTCGACCCGCCGGGCCGGGCCGGGTTTTAAAACTATGGGTGCAGCTGTTGGGGTGGCGTGTTTGCCAAGATGAGCAGCGGTTCAGTGAAGATGTGTTTTTTCTCATGCCATTCATTTCTCTCTCCTAGGCCTTGGTTTTCGTGCTAGACCTTTAAAAATTTAGTTAAGTCCTCTATTTTATATTTGTTTTGGGTTTGGTTCTCATTCTTTTGATTTTTATTTGCTTTGATTTTAATGCTTATTGAAGTTTATTTTTTTTAATTTTATCCCTCTTCGCATTTTAATTTAATGTGCTTTTTTGTATCCAATCTAGTCCTCATTCTTTTGATATTTTTTTTTTATCCTTTGCATTTATTTTATTTTTTTGATTTTGTCCTTAAGAATTTTAATTTAATTTTTTCAAATTTTGATCCTCATTTTTTTCATTACTTATTTTCTATCATTTTCTTCATTTATTTTGTTTTCAATTTAATCTCTAATTAGTTTCTTTCAATTATTTTTGGTGTAAGATTTGGTCCTCGTTGTTTTTTTTATATATATAATTGAAGATTTTTCTTTGTAATTATTTCTGTCTTTTATAGGGTTGTCTTGTTTTTATGATTCAGTCCACCAGTTTTAATGATGTACTTGATTTGAGTTCAATATTTTTTTAAATTTTGTTTTAGACTTTTTTTTTCATTTTTTTCCGTTTAACATTGACTTATTGGGCTATGAGCTTTGTAATTTGTTTGGCTCTTTTTTTTTTTAATGGAGTTATCCCCCTCTCATATCTCAGGTCGCAAGGCAGTCAAGTTAACATGGATTGATTCAGGGGTTTTTTTTTTAAATTGAATTTTTATTAAATTTTATCCTTTGCTATTAAATTGTTGACCTTTAAACGTTATTATTTTTTCCACCTTTCTTTATGTGAGGTTATCCTGATTACAGGATGATCAAGCATCTTAGCATCCCCTCCATGAATAAGCGACGCATCTAACTCAATGGTGGCTGAAGTGGCATGTGTAGCCTTTTGTTTTTGTTTTTTTTGTTTTTTTCCTCTCTCCTACTTGATTTTCATGTTGGCCCTAAAAAAAAAATCAAATCAACCCCTAGGGTTTGTTATACTTAAGATTTCATCTTTATTCTCTTCATTATATTTTTTTAATAATTTATGGAATTAAAGGGTTTTTCCAATTTCAACATCATTCTCTTTATTGCAAATTTTTTTCTTAAAATACTTTATTAAATTAAGAATTTTTTTAATTTCACCCCAATAGATATTTTCACTTATCAAATTTGATTCATGTTCTTTTTATTGCTATTTTTTAGATGGTTTTTACAATTGTTTTTGTTTGGCAATTTCATTATTCTTTTGTTTTTTTCCTATCAAATCTAACTTTTATTATCATTGAATTTTTTTTGACCTTGCAAGATTTTTTTAGATTGATTTTTTTCATTTTATTCTTCAATATTTAATTGGATGGGTGTTAAACTTCTTAGTTAAGTCTGAGTCTAGAATTTAACGATTTACAAGTTTAAAAAATTGACTTTAATTTATGAAGTTGACATGGACGCAGGTTTTTGTGGTTTTTTTTTTTTTTTTTTACTTTTTTTTAAAAAAATTTCCCATCCTTTCCCATCCTATTATTTTTTTATTCGTTTTCTATGAAATTTTTATAGTCAATTTTAAAATAGCATAGGTCGCTTTGCTTTTAGGTTTTTTTGGTCTTTGTTAAATTTAGATTTTCCAAAGGAATTTTGTTTTTGAATTGAATTGAATTGAATTAATTGATTTCATTATCCAACATTTAATTTTTTAGGCATTGAGCTCGGGTCAAGAATTTAATGGATTGCGGATTTAAGAGTTTAACCCGGGTTTCCAAGATTTGTATCGTTTTGATATTTTTTTCTTCGATAAAAAATATGGTTGGTCCTATTTTAGTTTTTTATTAAATTAAATTTATTGATTGCATCCCTGACATTTAATTTGAGGTAATACTTGAAGGATTTTTTTTTTGAAAATTGGTATTCTTTGTTTATTTATCTTTTTTTTTTTTCTACTGAGTTATCCTTATATCATGTCTCGAGTCATGAATTTAACAGGTTTACTATGTTTGATTCGATCTTTTTTTTCATTGCTTTTTAATATTTTTGAATCTTAAATCAATAATCATAATCTTAAATTTTGTTTTTTTTTTTAAATATACATCGTTTTCATATTTTTTTTAGATAACAAAATGATAAGTTCGTAGCATAGCACGAGCCACCTATCAAATAATGATTGTCCAACTGGTTCTACTCGTGAGTTTCACAACCTCACTTGATTTTGCTAATGTCATGTATTTTAATTTTTTTATTAATTTTATATTTTTATTTTAAGGATTGACAGCTGTTATTTTTAAAGTTTTTATTTAATGATATTGAGTCATAAATGTTTTTTTACACTGCCAAAAAAAAAAATTCAGCACAATCCACGGCAAATCACAGCCATGTATCTAGTACATACCACTTGATCTCTCGCTGCCACATTCAAAATCCAAACCCCCCCTAAAAAAAAAAAAAGAAGCCGAGCAAAACGTATTTTTTTAGACTAAAAAAATCAAAATCACCCTGCAGTCTTCTTGCTCCCGCCACGAGCCATCCTCAACAGCAACACCAGCCTCCTTCTCTCCCTAGTCGCCACCTTCACCAGCCCTTGACCATACAATCTCCATCTTCCTCTCGCCATCTCCTTTCAATCGTGAGCTACTGTGACCCAAACACCATCAGCCACAACAACCCAAAACCAGCCACCATCAGCAAAACCGACCTCCGCTGACCAGAGCCGCCTCTTTCCTTTCCTTGGTCTCTGCCTCAAAACCGACACTTTTTTCTCTCTCCATAAAACAGAGACAACGGATCTCCTCCATAACAACCTCCACAGCAGCCTCTTCCGCGCAACTGACAACACCAGCCGACACCAACACCTACACCGCGACAACCATCCAACGCCGCTCACACCTGCAGCTGCAACAAAAAAAGAGACTGAGATAGTAGAGAATCGGGAAGAAGATAAAATATCCCGTGATTGTTTTGTGGATTTTTATTTTTGCAGGTGATATTGATTCTCACTGCAGGCACATCTCGTTCTCTTTCTCCGCGCCGTTTCTTGCTTCTGATGTTAAAAAAATTCCCAATTTGAATCCGGTACTCAATAGCTCATCGAAGCTTTTGGAAAATCAAAACTCACTTTTACGGTATGTCTTTTGATCTCTTTTTTCCTTTATTTTCATGTCAATTTTGTTCGATCTCTCACTCTAATTAGGTTTTTATTCATTTTAAACAATTTATTACTTGTAATTTCTGGATTTGCTTTGCTTCCTTTTTATTTGCAGGCCAGGCTCAACTCCACTAGCACGGGCAACTAAACTAAACTAAAATCAGGTGCCTTTAGATCTAAAATGATGGAAAGCTATTTTAGGCGTTGAAGGAGGAATACAACGTGATTTGAGATTGATTGCATTTATTTAGTTAGTGATTTGGGTTTAAACCCAACGTTTTTTTATTTGCTTTGTTGACTGTATAGGCTATTAAGTTTGGAGGGACATGATACATGCCTGCTCTTTTACCAAGGCTTTGTATGTATATATTTTCTCACCTATTTTTTGCTTCTTTTTTCCTATCCTTTTTGAAGTTATAAGAGCAACTGCGATTGTTTGGGATTGAAACTTCCCCTTTACTGTCAATATGCTATTATCTAACCTATTTTTACATACATTGCATTTAGAAATTTGAGGGCTTTAACAGCAAGGAGGTTATTGAGTTTTGGCCTTGACCATCCCAACAAGTGTTGTGTTAGCTCAATAAGAATGGAATCCAGTAGTAATTGCAACCTGAGGGCAAGCAGCAGTGAGTCAAGAGGTGCCTTGATAGTTTTAGAAGGATTGGATCGTAGCGGAAAGACTTCACAATCTAGTAGATTACTGTCTTACTTGGCGGGACTAGGGCATTCGACTGAATTATGGAGATTTCCTGATAGGAGTACTAGTGTTGGACAAATGATATCTGCATATCTTTCGAACAAGTCACACTTGGATGATCGCACAATCCATCTCCTTTTCAGTGCAAATAGATGGGAAAAGAGGTATGTTTTATTATCACGGGTTGCATGGATTGCCTATATTTATGAGAATTTAAGCTGACCTCTAGCTTTGGTGCTTTTTTTTTTTTTTTTTTTTTTTTTTTTTTTCCGGGGGGGTGGGGGGTTAATCAGGTAGCATTATACTCTCTTGGTTTCTCCAGGCTATCTGGGACATTCTTAATGTGCATCTCAAAAAAATAAGCAATTTTGTACCCACCTTGGTTTCTATTAGGGGTTATCCATTGTCTAAATCTCCTTTAGCTTGACCAAAACAATAAGAAAATGCATGCACAAGTGTGTTTCATCATCCCCCCCCCCCTCCTATTTTTTAAAGAGTTAAATTCCAAGAAATATAACTACTGAATGGCCCTGTTCTCCTCAGTCAGAATTGGCGAGTAATCGAAAAAGGAAAAAACTGAAGATTTATCCCCCCAAGACCCTCTTTCTTTCCAACTACTGGCCAAGGCAAACTTGGCCACTCTTCAGCTTACCTGCTTCCCTTTCAGGTCTATTTTTCACATGTACCAATTGAAGTATTTTGAAATAGACTGAAGCACTTTTCTTATCAGGAGGTAAAAAATCCTCTTTTGGTGATGGTTAAATATTTGAGATTTGTTATATTAAGCTTCCTTGAATTCGTGGTTGATGCTCAAAATTTGATCAAATAAGATTTCATTGGAAATGTGCTCTAAAAGTTTAGCATAATGGCTTGTTTTATGACACAACCATGTTCTTGAGGCTTGGATGATGATACGCTTTGCTGTTTAGAGTGACTGTTGAGGTTTCACTTCACAAGAATTTTGAATCCCAGAAGTTTTAAACTAGCGTTAGGAAAAAATCAATATGAAGAGAGTTCTGGATTGTCATTGATTCAAGTTGATTTCATTGCAGAATTCCAATGAATTATTTTCTAGATCGGATGGATTTTCTCAAATGTCAATTTCCTTTTGATGCATATTTCATGCTAGCAAGCCCTTATTCATGAAAGTGCACTTTTATCTTCTTAAAATCTGTTGTATGGGAAAAAGAGTGGTACATGTCACATAAGCACGGGCTCACATAGCTTTAAAACATGTGTTTGGAATGGTTTTGCAGATCATTGATGGAAACTCAACTGAAAAATGGAACCACTCTTGTTGTTGACCGTTATTCTTATTCTGGAGTGGCCTTTTCATCTGCAAAAGGACTTGATATTGAATGGTGCAAGGTGAATTCAAATTGATTCTTTTTTGAAAGGTGCTGTCTTTTGTGGTTGTCAAGGTGAATTCAATGAGATGATCTTCATTTGCAGGCACCAGAGGTTGGCTTGCTGGCTCCAGATATTGTTTTGTACCTTGACATACCACCAGAGGTGAGCTGTAGACCACAACCATTTTCTCTAGACGTGGAATACTGCTAAGGTTTAAACATGATCACTCTAGATGTCAGAAACAGAGACACCCCTAATAAAGCAGACCTTTTCTTCTAGCAGGACTATCCTGCTGAAAATTAACTGGCTTTGATGGTTCTAATTGCAGTTGAGTGCCTATAGCTATATCAAAAAATACCATGAGCATTTGTGTGGCCATTTGATAGAAGACTGGTTTGGTATATTATGTCATACACACACCACATACATAGATCTTCTAGGGGATCATGGAAAGTTATGCTAAATGAACACTCAGAAGACACGAGGTATAATCAATATTGTAGATACACCATTTTTAAATGGTGTTTAACTGATAGGAATGAAGTTTGCCTATTTTACTGCTGGAATATGGATAGTAATATATTGGTTTCCTTTCCTCCATCTAGAATCATTGACTTAGAACATGAAATGAAAGCTTTGTTTCTTTCATTATTAAGGTTCAGGATTTGGGCTTATGTACTTGGTGAACTATCTTTTTTTCTCCGAATAATTCCTAAAACTATGATGTTAATTCTAAATCATCAGAAAGCTGCTGAAAGAGGAGGCTACGGAGGTGAAAGATACGAGCAACTTGAGTTTCAGAAAAAAGTTGCAAAATGCTATCAGGCCCTGTGTGATTCCTCCTGGAAGGTAATTCTTTCTTTTTACTGTAATAATCAGACCTGCATAGTAGCTTCTTGATTTTGATGCTATCAGTTATCACCTTCAATCCTGAAGCCTTTATTTAACACAAGCTTTCATTATCCTTCTCACATAACATGGGTACTTTTGAAGTTACGCAGAAGTTCCCAAGCAATGCATACAAGTTATAATTACTGCTGGCTTAAGTGTCTTACCGCCCTCATACTGTTCTACAATATAATTTCGCTCTCATTTTCATTTCCCTAGCTTCCTTTCCCGCGAAGTAGAAGCTTGTTCTGAACACTAAATGTCGGTCTGATATGATTGCAGGTCATTGATGCTTGCCAACCCATTGAAGATATTGAGAAACAACTGCAAGATGCTGTCCTAGATCATGTCATGGCATGTGAAAGAGGGAGACCCCTCTCCTATCTTTGGCCTCGTTAATTTTTATCTTGGAGGATGGTTTTAAATGCTTATCTGACAAAGGCAACTAAAATGTTCGATGATTTGTGGTTGGTTGTGTTTTATAATTCGTGTTCAAATATTGTTTTCAGCCTTCCTTTTCCTTATACATGGATGATGGCATAACATTATGGTTTATTTTTCATCCTGAGCTAACGTCTGGTAATATAGTTATCTCTTTTTCTTTGATGTTGTGTGGATCATTGAAGGCCTTCCTGGTTGTGAAATGATTAACAGTTTCCATTGGGTTATGGTTTTGGTTTGAGTCCATTAGTTTTGTGTTCTGAATAATTAAGCTTTCTAGTTCTGGATCTTAAAGTCGGCTTGTCTATTTCGTGACCCCTGTTTGTCTTGCTGTTACGATTATCAGGTGGGCTATTGGAATGCCATCCAAGTGTCTTCTAGATAATCTATATTTAAATTAAATTTAAATGAAAACTAAAACATCTTATGGTTTTACTGTAACCTCTATTTGGATTGTAATAGTGCATCATGTGCCTTTTTTTATTTGATTTTTCTATCACTTAACTTTTTTCTCCTTCAATTTGATCTTTTTTACATTAGAATTAGATTGAGTTTTGTGATTTGTTTCAATTTGCTTGGTATAGAGTTTCTGCGGATGTCGGGAAATAAGTTGATGCTTTGGCAAAATCAATTATAGCCTTTTGAATATCATTGTTAAAATTGTGTGGACAGTTATCTTAAGGAGTCTGATTCCACCTCACTTTAAAAGAACATCACTTCGTGAAATCTGCAATTAAACAAGTAAAGGGCTAGTTCATTCATGAAAATTTCATAAAACATAAATTGGGGTTTGTACATATCTAATACCTAATGGTAAAGGTAAGAGATTGTAATTGAAACAAGAAATCTTGAAGGCATTCATGAAAACTTAGTTTCATTTGTTAAAGTTGGAATTTGGTCTTATGTACTCGTGAACTTTTTTTTCCCCGAAAGACTCCTTAAACTATGATGTTATTTCTAAATCACTAGAAAACTGCAGAACGAGAGGGCTAAGGAGGTGAAAGATACAAGCAACTTGAGTTTCAGAAAAAAAGTTGCAAAATGCTATCAGGCCTTGTGCGATTCCTCCTGAAAGGTAATCTAATTTTTCAACTTTACAGTAATATAACCCCTTGTTTCTGAAGCTATCGATTATGTCACTTTCAATCCTACCATGAGATGATGGCCTGGAGGCTTTAATTAGAACAAGCTTTCGTTATCCGTTGCAACTTTCTATTGTGTTTTCTTAAAAACAAAAGGTCTTAAGGGTAAATGGAGTGGAAGTTCGCAAGCCATGCATGTAACTACAGTTGTCCTGAGTGTCTCACCATTTTCGTACTGCTCTACAATGTAAGTTTTTTATCCATTATTTTCATTTCCGCAGCTTTCTTTCTTCACACAAGTAGCTATAAGCAATGTAGAAGTTTGTTCTGGGCACTAAATGTCGTCATGATATGATTGCAGGTCACTGATGCTTGCCAGCTTATTGAAGATACTGAGAAACAAATGCAAGATACTGGACTTGATCAGGTGAAAGGAGACCCCTCTCCTATCTGTCCTCGTTAATTTTTATTGTGGAGGCTGAATTTAAATACCTATTTGACAAGGCAACTCAAATATATGATGTGCGTCTGTGTTTTACAATTATGTGTTCAAAGAGTTTCTGAGTTTTGTATTTAGCTTCATTAATACATTGGAACTTTGTGCTAGAAGCTTTTTTTCTCCCCTTCATATGAGATATAAAGAACATTATTTTTACTTTCTTTAGAAGAAATGAGAGAGCTCAAAATGAAAAACAAAAATTAAAGATAAAAAAAACCTATTTCCAACAACTAAACCAAACATGCTCTTAATTTTTTCCACGCCATCATTGTCTAATGAATAATTTGAATTGATATAATATGTATGTAAGTGTTTGAACAATAATGTCTATTATAATTGAGTGCTTAAGCTTTATTTTCTTTTAAATTAATGTGAAATTTTTTATAAAAGAAAATAAGGTGATTTTTTTTACAGCTTAAGTTGTAATAGTGAACTAGAGAAGCTCTATCAAGTGTTTGTAGGAATGACACTTTAATATCAGCTTGAGGGATATCCATCCGAATTGACATGAATGAATGAGTGTTTTTTTTTTTTTTTTTTTTTTGAGATAGTTACATTACCCTATAAATAATGTATAAGATATAGATGTTATCAAAACAGACTCGAAACCCGACTTGAAACCTAACTCCACATGTATATATATATTGAATCCAACATAATATTAATATAATACACATATAAATGTTTAATATTTATAATTTTATCATTTAATATATATACACTCCACACACACACACACACATATAATTTTATTTTTTATTGAATAATAAATAATAGTAAAAAAATAGATATTCATATGATACTCTAAACCTAATAAAGAAGATATAAATATTTAAATCTTATATCTAATAGATAATGAATAGTATAGAAATTTTAAAAAATCAACAAATCGCCATCCCTAAGTCAATCTTAAGCAAAAAGAGAGATTTTTGTTTTCCTCTTATCCTTCTCTTGAAATTGACAAACCAAAATATATTTCATGTGTGTTTGGTATTGTGGTATATTGTGTTTTATACTTAAAAAATATCAAAATATTTTATTTATATTTTTTTATTTTTGATATCAGCAAATGAAAATAATTAAAAAAATTAAAAAAAAAATCAATTTAAGGCAAACATTTTTTGAAAAACACCCAAAACACACCTTTTCATTTTACTTCCCTCTCACACCTTTTACCTCAACACTAACATAACTCAGCAAATGAAAATAATTAAAAAAATAAAAAAATATATCAATTTAAGGCAAATATTTTTTGAAAAACACCCAAAACACACCTTTTCATTTTACTTCCCTCTCACACCTTTTACCTCAACACTAACATAACATTCCACTTCTTTTAGTAATCAATCAAATCCATAACCCTAAATTTTTTTATAAGAAAACAAATTGTTAGGATATTCCTCACAAGTTACTAGAAAAGAAAGGGAGAAATAAAAGAAAGAGAGGGGAGGGAGAACTAATCGATTACTCAACTAAAAAGATTACTTTTTATTGCCTATTTATTATTTATTTTTGCATAGCTAAGTTCTTGACTAACTAATAAACTAACTTCTAATTATCCTTTCAACTAACTCTATTTGTTAACTAACTTTCAATCACATGGAACTATTAACAATCACTTGTTGAAATTAGGCTTCATAATTATTTCTGCTACTGTTGCACTAGTTGTTTAAGTCGATACTAGTGTCATTCTTAAATTATTGATATTGTAACAATACCCTTTATATTAAGAGATTACTCCCCTCAAGAATTCACATTAAAATCTAGAAATTACTTGTTTAATTCCTCCATGTCTTCCTAGCTAGCATTATTATTAAACAAGTTAGAGCATTTGATTGTTCCCATGAAATCAACATTGTTACCATTGCTTTTATTTGTGAAAGTAGAGGGGATTTGTCATCCACCAATATCCCTGGCTTTACAAGGAACTTGTGATTGAACAACTCCTTGAATATCAATTACTCAATACAATTTTAGCATAAAAGAATTCTTTTTATATTCATATAATTTGGACACAACTCCTCAATTGCTCCTTGTAAAAACCTTAGCTCTTTAGACATCAAAATATCATGAAAAGGTTGATATTGACTATTGCTAATAAATGAAGTTCTTTTTGGCACAAAGAAATTAGCCTTGAACTTCAACTAAACCTTAATATAAAAGTGCTTAATATCCAAATAGTTCTCCCAAACATTGGTCAAGCTTTTATGGTAAAAAACATACCTCTCCTTAATGATCTTTTTAAGCTTGCACAACCATATAGGTTTTTGCATGTTAAGAAATTGCCACCCATAAAGAATATCCTTATTCCTTTTCTTCTTGGATTTAGTTTCTTTATCATTGTCAACTTCCTCAGCATCACCCTCCTCTTTCTTTTTTGGTTCATCATCCTTATCATCTTGTTACAAGATTAGTTGCTGATAGTGTGAAAGAAACTAATGAAGAATAGAGAGTTAGGTCTTTTTGAATAATATAACCATTAGATTGAAGCTGTTGATGATACATATCATGTTATCTATGCAATACACAATGTTTTAATTAGTTAACATTATGGGTACATGTAGGCTTATAAGAGAGTTAGTTATTTGTCTTCTAGAAGCAATGTCTTTTTATATTCATTGTAACAAAATTGCCAAAATATATGAAAAAAAAAATGAATGAATGGTGTAATAACTTGATTCTTTCTCTCCCACTCTCTTGTTTTTCCTACTATTAACAACACTATATTAATCTTTGGAGGCCATTAATACAAGCTCCATGAAAATATCACTTACAACTAGTGGTGTCAGAGCCATTGATCTTCATAATTTATTCATGGTGCCAAACATTAGGTCCCAAGATCTAAGGAAGCTTAATGAGTATTTTGAAGGTGCAAACACGAAAAAATCAAAGAGACATGAGCAAGTTTTAGGTTTATTAGAGACATGTAGATATAAACTACAAGCCACCAAATCACTCAAGATGGTAATATTGAGGAGCTCAAATAATTATGAGTGGGTTGTCTTACAAGCAAAACTCTTTGCTACAAAAGCTACAAACCAATACTGGAGAGACCAACATAAAAAATGACTATCAACCATTTAGCTAGGAGGATTTGGTGGCTAAATCAGGTTGGTTTTGTGAGGGCAACTACTCCACCGACAAGGTATATAAACCTAAAAAAATATTTCTTACTTTTGATAGAGATGATGTTTATAAGTGATTGTATAAGTGCAATTAATACTTCAACATAGAAAAAATTATGGAAATTGATGAGCTTAAATTAGCCTTTTATTATTTAAATGGAATAGCCATATATTGGCATCAAAATCTTATAAGAAGCAAGGAAAGTCCGGTAATAACCTAGAGTGAGTATATGGAGGCCATGTGCTATAAGTTTTGGTGGCAGAAAAATCCAGTAGAAGAACATAAGAATCTCAAGTAGATGGGAGATCTAGAGGCTTATATTAGAGACTTATTTATATAAAGTAGGGTAGAGATTAATGTTAAACAAACTATAGTGTTTTTTATGAGAGGGTTTAAAGGTTGAAATAAAAAATTTGGTGAAAATGTTCGAACTAAATTTATCATGTCTACAAGAAAATACCTTATCCTATAAAAGATTCCACCAAAAACATTTCAAACTCTTTTCACAAAACAACGAAACAATCCAACACAAAACTATCTACCACCAAACATCATACAAAACACCATCTTCATTGACCTTAAATAACCAAAAACCTTACCAAATTATGTTATTACCTACTTTTAACTAAAACTTCCATTACAAACCAACCATAAATCCTACCATACCTATAAGGAATAAAGAGTTAGATGAGACAAGGGCTAAGGGTTTATGTTTTTGGTGTGATGAGAAATTTCTACCAAAATATAAGTGTAAAGACAAGAGGTTATACTCACCATGTATATTGGAGGATGAAGATGCGGAGGTGAAGGATAATAATGGGTTTAAGAAGGAGACATTCAGTCTTGAGCAAATTACCTCACACATTTCCATCAATACCTTAGAAGTAGTCATTAGTTTCCTCACTCCAAGGGTTACTGGACAAGTAGATAAACATTCACTTTTTATCTTGGTGAATTTGGGCATCACTCATAATTTTATCAACATATATTTGGCCAACAAATTGCGGTGTGACCTCATAGTCATAAAAACATTAACAATGGAAGCAACAAATAGAGGATCAATGCTTGCACAAACTGTATGCAAAGTCTTCAAATGGAAGATACAAAAGGTTAATTTTATGGTTGATGAATTCACTGTTGAGTTGAATAATTATGATATGATGCTAGGCATATAATGGTTAGCCATGTTAGGCAACATTGTATCAAATTATAAGGAGTTGTGGATGTTTTTTAAGTGGTTTAGGAAAGAAGTGGTACTTAGAGAAGAAAACTTTGTCAGGTTCTAGACACTCAAGTTTGATCAACAACATGTTGGACAATCTAACTTAGATAGTAAGGATCGGCTTGCATAGCCTAAGACTAATTTAAGAAGTTGATAGTGAGATACATTCAATGTCTATTACTATTCTATCTAAAGTTGAAAGGAGTTATGCTTTAATAATATTGTTGGAATCATATCACGATATATTCAATGAACCAAAAGGCTTATCTCCACAAAGACCACACAACCATTCTATACCTCTAAAGGATTGTGCTCAACCTATCAACCTATCAACCTAAGACCTTACAAATATTAGGGGTTACAAAAGGACATTGAAAAGAAGATGGTTGTGTAAATACTAGAGTCTGACATCATATATAATAGCCATAATCTTTTTGCTTCTCTAGTAGTCTTACTTAAAAAAAAAAAAAGAATAACTCATGGAGACTTTGTGTGGACTCCATAACACCTAACAAATTGATAATTAAAAACAAATTTCTTATATCTTTAATTGAGGAATTGCTAGAGGAACTAGTGTGTGCAATATTTTTCTTTAAGATTAACCTAAGAGCAAGTTATCACCATATTATAATAATCTTTGAAGACATATCCAAGACTGTAATGGCTATTATGAGTTTTTGGCATATCTCTCTTTCTCCCTCTTAGCTATATGTTTATTTCTTATGTGCTTGTTTAATGTGTCCATCTCAACTTGGATAAACTTTATACAAAAAATAATGACGAATCTTGTGAAATATGAAATTACTATGCAACTCCTTGAGCTCATGGATTCCATGCA
>JAAWWB010000360.1:0-25001 GCA_018804465.1 Populus tomentosa
AATATACGTGGTCACTTTCTTTTCAGGCCTGGCACCTCCATGAAAACAACCGTCAAGTTGAGCTAGTAGACTCTAGACTATCTGAATTTAACCAGGAAGAAGTGAACCGTCTGATAGGAGTTGCTCTTTTATGTACTCAAACTGCACCTACGCTTCGGCCATCAATGTCACGGGTCATTGCTATGCTATCTGGTGATATTGAAGTGAACAGTGTAACTTCGAAACCGGGATACTTGACTGACTGGAAATTTGATGACACAAGCACCTTTACGAGTGATGATGCAACGAGAGCATCAGATACTGGCCACCACAATTCATCCACAAGCACAAGCCTCGTGAACAACCAAAAGGATTTGTCACCAAGCGCCACCGATCCCATGATCCGTGACATTATCGGACTGGGAAGATAATGATTTCCTTTGACCAGTGCTGCTGCTTTATTCATTAAAGTCTTTTCTGAAAGTTCATATACGGGTTTTTTCTTTTTTTACGAATTTGTACAATCATATGCACTAAACTACAAGACACTCTATGATCGGTGTTTAAAATGAGTTTTCGTTATTGTATTTACTGGTTTCGTTTCTCTTCATGGATGTAAGATAGGCTGGAGTTCTAAATCTTGTTACAGGTGTTTCTTGAAGCAACTGTAACATTATTATTGATAAATTAAGAGGATGTTGGAATCCCATTGTTCGCTCTATGTATTTTTCAGCTTCTCCAAATCCATTAAATTCTTAAAGGAGTGGATTGATTCTGACTTCTTCTTTATCATATATAGGGTTTAGGAGATTTGGTGCAAGATTTTGACGATGTCATTAGCATCGTTATGAACTCTGGTACTTATTTGAAGTTGAATGCAATCATGGAAAACGAAAGAAAGGTATTTTTGTCCTGGAATGTTAGATGGGCAAGGCAGTTCAAATTCCTGAAATTTGGTAAGATGTTTAACTGCTTGTTCTTACATGTCAATCCATTGCACGTACTATGAAACTGGGCTCTGTTTCTTGCCCTGTTTCTGTTCCTGTTGTGCAAAGGAAAACCATTATCCCCCATCGATTGTAACACAAATCTTGTGATTCCAGAGAGGGGGAAAGAAAATCTACCACCTGAAATTGCATATTCAACATTGAATTACATGTGTAAGCTAATGACTTGTCCTACTGAATTGCTTAACATAGGATGTCAATTGTTACAGTTTATTACGAAGCTTACATTTCTTGGCCCTGAAGCAACCCTTCCCTTTATTAATTTTAATTCTTAAAAAAAAAAAAAAAAAAACACAGTGCTCTCAAGTTTACTTAGGTAATGCATTTAGTAGTAACTTGAGGGAGTCCAATACGGTAACCTGTGTGAGAGCAATGACTTACAAGAGTGAAGATAATCATTCCGAGATGGTGTCACCGCGTAACCTTGATGAGAAGGAAAAAGAGAGTGCAGAAGAAGGAATCGATTGTTGGAAGTTTAAATCAGAAAGTTACCGTTACGAAACAATGTGTTTCATTTAGGGATGCATTGCACCTTTTATGTTAGTTATACGCTGCGTTTTGTCAAGGCTTTTAATTACACGCTGTGTTTCAGTGCTTGCTTTGTTTTTCTTTAATTCTGTTTAGTTGCCACGTGTGGCCAAGGAACATTATCACGAACGTTTTCTATGGAAACTGTTCTGCTAGTATATAGCTTGACAGTGTAACAGAATGCAAAAAAAAAAAAAAAAAACATGAGAGAATGATGATTGTCTAATAAGGAGATAGTTATGACATATGCTCACCACGCCTCTGTTTCTTCTTAGTGTTCATTGTCCATTAAGTTGTTGTTCGTAAATTTTTGAAAATTATTCTCTTTCTCGATTGGCTTTTCTGTGTCTGGAAGCTTTACAAATTAATCTCGTATCAACTGGTATCATAGCCACAGATCTTTCAAAATCAAAGCATGCCACTAGATACTCGTTCTCAAGATCTGAAAAGGGTTGAAGATAAGATAGATGAATCCATTGCAGATGTTAACAGGGATCATGTCCAGAAATATGACACAACTATGGAACTTTTGGAGGTGTGTGGGTAGCAGCCGGAAGAATCTAAGATCAATAATGAAGTGAGGTTTGAGGAAATTGATTTTGGACTAGAGAAACTTGAAGAGATACTGAGACTTACCAACAAAGTTCAAGGCAATAGAAGTTACAAACTAATATTGGTGAAACAAATGCTTTTTGTAATAATCAAGAAGTTATCAAATTGAATATGCTAATAGAAACTACGAAACTTGTAATAGGGGTCACTATTCTTGTAAGGTACATAAACCTAAATAAGATTTTTCAAGTTTTGATGGGGAGAATATTCACAAGTGGTTATATAAATGTAATCAATTTTTTAAAGTCGAAGAAATTCATGAAAGTGAAAATTTCAAACTAAATTCTTATTATCTTTATAAGATAACTCTTTAGTAGCATCAAAATTTTATAAGAAGTAAGAGAGTTGAGGTTACATTGAAAGAATATGTCGAGCCTATTAGTTGTAGATTTTTTTTTTTTGAGGGGGATCCTTTAGAAGAACTTATGAATGAGAAGGAATCCTTTAGAAGAACTTATGAATCCGAAGGCAAAAAGGTTATTTAGAAACATATTTAAAAGACTTTGATATTTGTGGAATATGACTGATGTAAGAGAGAAACAAGCTTTGATAATTTTTGTAGGAGGTCTAGAGGTGGAGATAAAAAATATTGTTAAGATGTTTCACCCAAAATAGCTGAAACAAGCTTACAACCAAGCTAGACTCCATATAAGTACTCTATCTTATAAGAGAAATCACCTAAACCCTACTAAACAATCAACCTATCCAGCCATTCAAATCATACAACCACACTATTTGTCCAACTACTCTTACTCTAGAAACACCATAAATCAAAATACTTATATCTTAAAACCACTCCACAAAGACTTGACCAATTCTCTTACCCAGAACAACATGAACAAGACACTTAACAAATCTTCCAAGAACTTTTAAAATAAGGAGTTTTATGATAGAAGCGCTAAGGGGTTATGTTTTTTGTGTGATGAGAAGTTTATACCTGGTCACAAATGCAAAAACAAAAGATTATTTTCCTTATATATCATTAAAGATTAGGGAGATAATGATGATGATGCAACATAAGAAGAAGACAATAGTTATAACCATATAAGTCCACACATATCCATCAATGTTATTAAAGGGAACTTTAGTTACCACATCTTAAGGGTGATTGGTAAGGTAGACAAACATTCACTATATACCATGGTAAACTCGAGTAGCACACATAACTTTATTAGTTCTATAATGGCTAATAAATTGCAATGCCAACGCACTAGCATCAGGCTAATAACGATTAAGGCTGCTAATAATTGAAAAATGACTTGCACTATTATATATAAGAGCTTTCAATGTAAAATGCAGGGTGTAAAATTTATAGATGATTTGTTCATTGTGGAACTAACCACTTGTGATATGGTCTTGGGAATATAGTGGTTAGCTTTACTTGGTGATATTTGGTGAAATTATAAAGATATGTAGATGTCTTTTAATTTGAATGGACAATAAGTTATATTTAAAGGAGACAAACCTGATCGACTACAAACTATTAGAATTGAACAATTTAATGATTTATTGGACAATGTTAATCGCATACCAGGTGTTAGCTTGTGTAGTTTGAGGATATTAAATAAAGATACCTGGAGCTCTTATTTTATGACTGCAACTTTGACACTAGCTGCAGAGGGCAACCTTGCACTGGAGAAACTACTTGAAACTTATGTTAAGATTTTTAGGGAGCTAAAAGCTTTGCCTCTAGTAAGATTACATGATCACCATATTCCAATGAAAGATGGAGCATAACTTGTGAATTTGATACCCTACAGATATTTAAGGTTGTAAAAGGATGTCACGGAGAAAATGATTTTAGAATTGTTGAAACTAGCTCAATTCAGAATAACACAAGTTCATTTGCATCTCTAGTTGTATTAGTGAAAAAGAAGGACCACTTTTAGAGACTTTGTGTAGATTACAAGGCACTTAACAAACTCACTATTAAAGATAAATACCTCATACCTTTAATACATGAATTGTTAAAGGAGTTAGCTGGGTGCTATTATTTTTTCAAAGATTGATCTAAAAATAGGCTATCATCAAATCAAGATGCCACTAGAGAACATTGATAAAATAGCCTTCAAAAATTATAATAGTCATTATAAGTTAATGGTGATGCCATTTGGCTTTAACAATGCACCTGCCACATTCCAAAGCCTAATGAATAAGGTTTTTAGACTACATCTTAGAGGTTTATACTGGTTTTTTTATTTTTTATTTTATTTTTTATGATATACTAGTATATAGTCAATCTATGGATGAACATTTAAAGCACCTCAATACAATAATTAAATTGTTGATAACTCACTAGTTGGTTGCTAAAGTTAAAAAGTGTGTTTTCTGTAGTAGCAAAAAGGAAAGCTTATGTCATATAATTTATAAGGAAATAGTAGCTACTGACCCACAGAAAATTAAGGCTATTGTTAAGTGGCCATTACTTAAGAATATCAAACAACTAAAGGGTTTTCTAGGGTTAACTTGGTACTACAAGAAGTTTGTTCAAAGGTATGGATTAATATGAAAACCATTGATTCAATTACTTAGAATAAAAGCTTACAAGTGGAATGAAGCAGCTACAACAACATTCAACCAACTTAAAGAAGCTATGTCATAACCACTAATACTAACAATGCCTAACCTTAACAATATGTTTATTGTAGCAATGGATACCTCTAGTGCAGGAATTGGTGTTGACTGATGTAAGAAGGCCATCTAGTTGCTTTGATAATCAAAACCTTAGGTCATAAGCACCAAGATCTTTCTACTTATGAAAGAGAGATGATGATAGTGTTATATATGATGAGTACATGATGACATTACCTATGAGAATGACATTTTAAAATCAAAATAGATCATATTAGTCTCAAATATTTGCTTAATTAGAAAGTAAATTATCGCTTTTAACATCTATGGTTAACTAAGTTGCTTGGCTTTAATTACAAAATTGAGTACAAAAAGGGAAAAAATAATGTTGATGTTGATGCATTATCAAAGGTTACTAGTGGTCAGTTATGTGCTTTAGCTTTGTCATCTATTTCTTTTAGAATAATGGATGAAATTAAGGACTCTTGGAAGTAAAATGTTACTTTACAAGCAATCATACAAGATCTTATGGTAGACCCTAGATCTCACTTACACTATAAATAGGTGAACAACTAATTAAAAAAAAGAAAGAAAGGATAATGGTTGGGAAGAATCCAGACTTGCAAACTAAATTGATTATCATGTATCATACTTCAATAATGGGAGGCCACTCAGGTGTTATTGTTACATCCAAAAGAGTTGGCAATCTATTTTACTGGAAGAAACATCAAAAGCACATCAAACAATTTATGCGTAAATGCTTAGTTTGCTAAAGAAATAAGCCTGAGAATGTCCTTACTCAAGGTCTATTAAAATTTTTACCAATTCCTATAGCTCATTTTATTGAAAAAAGTATGGATTCCATAGATGGGTTACCTAAATCTAAGGGGAAAAAGTATGAATTTCATAGAGGGGTCACCTAAATCTGAGGGGAAAAAAGTTGTATTTATTTGTGGTAGTAGACCATTTAAGCAAATATGCATATTTTCTAGCACCATCACACCATTGCACTGCATCTATAGTAGCTAGAACATTCATGAACAACATCTACAAGTTACATGGCATGCCAACAACTATAGTCAGTAACAAAGACCCTATCTTTCAGAGTTAATTCTATAAGCACTTATTCTTTTATCAAGGAGTGGACCTTTATTATTCTACAAGTTATCATCCTTAATTTAATGGTCATATAGAAGTTGTTAATAAGTGAGTAGTGAAATACTTACAATGTATGCCTGGGCACTCTACAAATCAATGGATGAAATGGTTGCTTTTTGCAAAATATTGGTATAACACCAACTTCAATTGTTCTACTAAGATTACTTCTTATGAAGCCTTAACTGGATTCAATCCACCAGTTTATATTCTTTATTTCCCTAGGAATTATAGAGTGGAGGTTATGGACCAGATACTATCCAGAAAAGAAGATATGCATAAGCTAGTTCAAAACAATCTTTTAAAAGCTCAATGTACAATGGTACAACTAGCTAATAAAAAGAAAAGCGAGACAATTTGAAGTTAGAGAATTAGTTTACCTCAAGTTGTAACCTTATAGACAAAGGTTTATAGTAAAGCGACAGTCTTAGAAGTTGGCAACAAATTTCCATGTCTCTTATCTTATATTGAAAAATAAATAAATCATAGTAGCATATTGCTTAGACCCTTTTTTTCAGCTACAATTTACCTCGTCTTTCATATCTCATAATTGAAGAAGCATATTAGAAGTAAATTGGTTCAGACTGAGTTATCAAACCTTCCTCTTGAACCTCTACTACAACTTCAAGTAGTGTTAGACAAAAGAATAATGAAAAAAAGGAGATAAAGTTGTTATATGAGTATTGATCCACTAGAAACATTTATCACCCTTTGAAGCTACATGGGAATTTATAGACGAGATGGAGCTGAGGTATCCAACATTTTCCCCTGAGGTCAAAGACAGTTTGATAGGGGGAATTGTCACAACCCAACTTTGATGAGAAGGAAGATGAGAATGCAAAAGAAAGAATCAATCGTTGGGAAGTTTAAATCAAAAAGTTATAATGATGATATAATGTGTTTCATTTAGTTATGCATTGCATTTTTTTATGTTAGTTATACGTTGTGCTTTGTCAAGGCTTTTTATTACACACTACATTTCAATGTTAGATTTGTTTTTCTTTAATTCTGTTTAGTTGCCATGTGTGGTCAAAGAACATTAGCTTCCTGAAAAATACCTTAGAGGTGTTGATTGAAGGATTTGAGAATTCTTCATCCGGTCCAACCATGAAGAGAAAAGGCAATTCTCATATAAGCTTCTTAAACAATCCTTTTTTGCTACCATTCTTGGCTCACTCGGTGTGTTTTCAAGTTTTCTTGATTTCATGAATCATAGACAACATATGTGGTTGTTGTTTGGTTGATCATCGGAACCACCAAAATATAATTTTAAATTAACTATCACAAACAAAATAATAAATTGATATGTTGTTAAATCAGTTCAAGGGTCCATATATCTATTCCTATAAATCTATTGATCATAGAAGTAAAATAATTATTCTTTCATGTCAAACAAATAAATTTGATATCCCTTAAAGCTGAGGGAAATCAATGAGATTACGAGTACATTAATTAGAAAAAGCTCTCTAATCAATTTCTTACCATCAAGCAAATGTAATATTGAAAGCAATTTTATTCACTTGGCATTAGTCTTAGGAATAAAATTTATGCATTATTCTAAGCAAATGTTTAAAAGCTTGATAATTTTAACTTAGTTTATTCATTCCTAATAAATCAAGATAAGAGTTACAACAATCAAATTAATTCTTTTGCTTTTTACTCTAGTTCCTAACAACAATTACAGATTGAAAGAAACTAGAAAAGTATGCATGCCATCTCAAAACAATTCAATAAGTTTGAATAACAATCAATAGCATCATTTTGAACAAGTAAAAATAAATACTTGAATCTGAAAAGAATTACAATGATAACATTACTTCTCACAATCTGTTAATGGAGATGGTGTGTATCCCTCTTGAACCGAATTCATGAGTGTAGTTCATGGTTGTTGAAAAATTAACAAAAACAGAGAAGAAAGGAATGTTTTTCCAACTCTAATCCAGTTGTGTTCTGCTCTCTTTATCCTCCCTCTTTGCTACCAAAATCTTCAAGATTCTTAGGCTAATTAGAAGTCTTCATGATGCTAAATCCATTCCTTCTTTATCTGGTCTTTAAAGCTAGATAAATCTCTCATAATTTGTGTTGAAATTTGCTTCTGCTACTGTTACAATTCTATTGTAATACCAACTTTGTTGCAATTTAGGCTTTGATTTTGAGTTGGTTTCTTGCAATATCCGACCATCCCAGCTATATTCTTTCAGTCATAACATGTGAAAGGCTTGATCTGCACCTTTCTTAGGTCCTAAGACCCCCTGTTTTGATGTCATAATCTCAGCTATTTGGGATGCTAAGCGCTATTAGTGTTCGAATCAGATCAGAGGACCTATTTCGACCAACTAGATTGCGTCTAGATTCTATCCTTTAAAAACATTTTATCTGACTTTGAGTCCTAAATGAAAGTTATAGTCCTAGATGTGTAGATTAATTTAAGTTTTTGAATTTTTTAATTTTGATATCATAAGCTCAAGATATTTTTGTTTGAATCTCTAGTGTGAAAACAAAAAATCCTGCTGCAAAAAGGATTCTGGCCCGAGTTTACAGGTGATTCGAGGTCCAAATTAGACTGGAATTTTGCCCACAATACCTTCCTAGAAAGCTTGACATATGTATTTCAACTTAAATTAAGCCTAACTTCTCATTCTAGAACTCTAACTTGGTAAAAAACCTGTCATAAGAAGCTAGGTCCAAAACATAAAATTCAGAATTTCTTATCTGTTAACGATTAATTCACGAAGTCTCTTCTGCATGCCAAACTCATAAAAATAACTTACAATCAACTCAAATAAGTTCAAAATGCATTAAAAAATATAGTGTAAAAGGAATAAAAATATATGTATATTTTGCACTTATCATTGTTTCATCTGCATTGCAATATGCAGGATGCAATTATTGCAATAATTACAAGACCATGAATCTGAATATGTATAGAGATAATAAAATTAGATGGGAACTACCAAATTAGGCACTAAGATATATAAAGATACCTTCATTATCCCTTGAATTTTTTCATGGTATACTGTTAATCTGATAAGCCAAAGAACTTATGGCTTTGTCATTTTTGTCATCTTTTTATTTTCCGCAATTATAGTGTTATTCATTGTTTTTACTTTTTTTTTTAATAAGATTAGCAAGTGTTTATTTTTTATACAAACTTCACTATATTTTTCAAGGTTTTTTTCTTAGAATTTATTTGTTCATTTTTCGTGTTTATTGATTCCAAAACTCAAAGTTATTAGAGTCAATCGGGTCCATAACCCGTGGCAAATGTAGTTAGTGACCTTGGTTGACTCATGCCAATAAAAAGTATTGTAGTCATAAAGTTTAAAAAAAAAATAAAGAAGAAGAAGGTTAAAATGACATAATACCAATTTTTAGTCAAATCGAGTTTTCAAATGACAAAATAATGATAATAATTAGGAAAGAATGTTAATTTAAAGTTTTAGTGAGTATAATGGATTTAATATGCATCCTTCTAAGCTCTCATAACTTATTAGTTATAATAATAATAAAAAAAACTCTAAAAGGTGTAGCTCAATTACTATAAATAATTGCACTATAAAACCTCTCACATTTCACAATAGACTCACTGTGATAAAAGAAAATTTTCTACTCAAACTTTTTTTTAATTGATTGCATCTTTTGGGGGACAAATTAAAACCCAATTGCTTTTAATTTGTTGATCAAAGACAACACTGAAAGAAGGAGTGGAGTGGAAAAAAAAGACAATGAAAATAGGTGGCCAAATCAAAATTTAGTCAAAAAGTTCTCTTTGATCCTCCAACTTTTCAAATTATATACTTTCATCGGTCTTTATTTTTTTTTTTTTAAGAAAAAATCATTTTAGTCCAAAATTTCATTTCCTTTATTTTTTACTCCTTGATTTTAAAGAGAAGAGATAAAGTGGTCGAATTCAATTGGTAGTGATAGAAAGTCTATGTTAACACTGATGTAGACCATGAAAAATATCAATTTTGGTGTCAACGAATTCCATTCAATGAGAAGAGTTTACCTTAGGTGTTTTTTTTGTCTTTAACATTGTCTAACATGATTGGTTTGTGCCCATAGAGGTTTTTGATTTTAGGTTGATTTTGGGTTTGTGGATGGATTTTTTTTTTGTTTTATGTCATATACTAGTTTATCAAGATTTTTAGGATATTTGAGTTGAAAATAAGTTGAAAATAGAATTTTGGATCAAGAATCCATCAACCTTGATTTTTCACCACAATGGTGGCTAGAATATGAGGGGGGGAAAATGCATCACCTACCTCAAGAGGTGATGTGTTGCTTGCCTTTATTTTTTTCAAAAAACAACAAAGATAGAAAATAGGTCATCCACCCAATAAAAAAAATTAAACAGGCCCAAGCATATGAGCTTCCCAAACCCATGTACATGGGTCTTTTCTTTAGAGGCCCAGGTGTACTAGTCCAAATATTTTATTTAGGATTCATTTGAGAATAGTTTTGGAACCAAATTTTCCTTTATCCTTATAAGGTGGGAAATGCATCAACTTTATTATGAAAGTCGACCTATAAATGAATAGTAGATCACTAGATAACTAGCTCATGCTTAGGTTAGACAAAAAAAAAAATTTAAATGTAAGGAAAAATGTCTAGGTCATGAGTAAGTCTTCAAAATTGTCATTAAACTTGGCCTAACGGGTCAACCTTGAAACCTCTCAACCCAACTCCTATTCTATCTCAAGTTTCAAATTAAATCATGTGAAAGTTGTCCGATATAAGCCAATCGACTTAACAAACCCAAAGAAAATTCAAATGAATAGTAAAAACATAATTTGGTTTTAAAAAAAAAATTCAAGATGATATTTTTTTTAATATTAAGATAATTCTATATTGGATCAATATGGGTTATGTGGTTTAACTTACCAAACCTGCCTCCTAGGTCATAGATCAACTAGGTTTAGTAACTTTCTTAACTATTTTTTATTTAACTACACAACAAAAAAATAAAAGTTTATAACATTAGGCACTAACTCATTATCAGGATATTTGTTCAAGACTGTAATAATAATATAGAAAGTAAATTGAAATAAATTTTAAAATTCAATTTTCAATCAACCAAAGTCAACCCACCAAACCTACAATCCAGGTCATGGATTCTACTAGGTTTAATAAAAATAAATAAACTATTTTTTGTTTTATTATATAAGGAGAAAATAGATGTTCACAAAATCAAGCATTACCCCAATATCGTGATGTTTGCTTAAGGTTGCAATAATCTAATAAAAAAAACAAATTAGAAATCTCAATTCAAAATCAACTGATTGTTGAAGGATGAAATTAAAAAAAAAACATCAATAAAAAAACCCAATAAAAATACAATGTTAAAAGATGAAATTGAAGAAAAAATCAAAGAGAAAAAAAATATATAGGCCATGAACATATGCCTTTTTTTTAAGGGATGAACAATATTTTTTCTTAAAAATATTAAGCAGATAATATCTCGTATAAAATTTAACCATCATAGTGGTGGCTATAACATCAGAAGCTGTTTTTTGGGCCTAAAAATCCATTATAACCCATTATCACCTAAAACAATTAAATAAACACCCTTATAAACAATAAAAACTAATTTATCAACCTAAAAAATCAAAATCAAATTGTGAAGATTTTTTTTCTCGATCCCAATCTATTTTTTCGATAGAGATAAAGATTCAAAAACACCTTATTGAAACTCTCTCATATAATGGAATTTGTTGACACCAAGTTAATCTTTTTTCATCGAAATGTGGTCAAACTGACATCTTTTCTCTCCTTAGTTGTTTCCAATAACTTTCTCTCTCTTCTATCAAACTCATGGAATGAAATGTTATGAAAATAAATATCTGGACCCAAATTAAATTGCAAGAACTATAGGGATTATGAGAAAAAAAATAAAAGGGGTTGACTAAATAAAACGTTTCCTAGTGAATTTGAGATTGGTCTTTTAATATCTCATTGTTTTACATTTTTATCTCCTTTTATTGAATTTTTCTCTTCTTAATAAATTTTGAAAAATTAGTGATTAATTTAAACATAGAATGCAATTGAAAAAAAAAGGTGGAGGATAAAAAAACAAGAGTACTATGAATTGCTACATAATTTACCTAGTCATTTTAGTATATTTTATAATTATAATTTGTAATTGTAACAATTTTGTAATCAACTCATTAAAATCGCTTAGAATCAATTAATATAACCTAGTCAAACTAGATTGGTTAAGAATTTAAAATGAACACTAGACCAATTTTCGGAGGATAAATGGTGTTGAACGTTATGCATTTGACCTTATTAAAATCAAGGTTATCAATTTTGTTTCGTTCCATTCAAAATGGCCGGTATATCGCGTTTTAGTTTAAAAAATAGAACAAACTGGAATAGATTTCATCTCGCTCAGAATCTCAACCTGTTCCATAAATTCTGCGCAAATAATGTTTTTTTTCTTTTAAAAAAAATATTATCTAGTCTTATGATATTAATCATATCTCTTAATCCAATGGTTAGATCATGCTGAAATTTTAGGTTAAAATTTTAGAGCAATCAGAGTTTAGAAAGGCTTTGCAAGATTACTAATGACATTTTTATAATTTTGTTTTGAAATGTCATTTTTTGTGTCCTTTTTGTAGGTTGATTTTTTTTTTCAATTTCATCATTTAACAATAGATTTATTGAGAAGTGAGCTTCATAATTTATTTAATATGTTTTATTTGGGATTATTATGGTTTCATGACTTGGATCATAGATTTGAAAGGTTAATCCGGTTGACCTGAATCGATTCAATATGTTGTCGTCTTGAATTTTTTTAAGACAAACTATATTTTTATCAGTTTTTCAAATTATTTTTAGACTCGTTGAGTCAATCGGGTTATATCAGTTCAACTCCTGCTTTTTTAACTGTACTTGAAATTTGAATGACATAATTTTATGTTAGTTTATCTTTGGATTTGAATTAAAATTATATTTTTAAAATCAATATTTTTAATAAAAACAAGTTAAAATTATCCTTCATAAATTGATTCTCTTTTCATTTGAAGTATCTAAAAGATGGATTTTCGGATAGCAATTTTTTTTTTTTGGAGAATTGCGCATAGATACACCAGCTATACTTCTTGAAGAAGTAATAATAAGAAAATCTGCCAATAATATTTCTACTATTTAATTTAATATAACAATAAAAGATCTATCTTCAATTTAAGTTGGATAAGTAAAATAAGATTTGCTTGCCTAGGATTTGTTTTTACATGGCCCATGAAACTCCCCAGGCACCAGAAACTAGGAAAACAAACGATCGAAGACAGGAATCATGCAATGATCCTGGACACCACTGAAACCCTATAATAGGACGCATTTGAATCATGAGGATGCGCAGCTGAAGTGGTAGCACTCTCTTCAAATTGCAAACAAAACAAATCCCTGGCCTCTTGCTTACAAACCTAAGCTGCTAATTTTTGTGTATCTCTCACACTTTCCTTGAATACAACATGTAAAACAAAGCCACGATAAGTAGAGAAAGATAATAAAAGACCTTGGATGAATTGAAAAATATGTAATAAGCTACCAATGTTAGATAATACATTATTGCCTCTAGAGAAAGAGAAATAATATGAGAGGAAAAGGTGTCGATGAAATGAGTGAAAACTGTTCATTTTATAGAGGTGGATATTGTTCATGCAAGAATCTCTAGTGCCACGACAGTGCATGTAGATGCAACTGTTGTGTTTTCAGGCAACAAAAACATGATAGCTTTTTCCTGGTAGAAATGGCTCCCCCATTTAATTTTGGATCGATTTGGGGCTCACACTTTAAATTCAGTTGGGTGCTTGTCTAGCCCTTGACATTTATTAGCCTCGCGACTCTTGACAACTACTTGTTTTTTTTTTTTTTTTTGTGTCCTTGTCTAGTAAGTTGCTTCATGTTAATGTTACTTGTATGGTTAAATCTTAATTTTTTTTAGATTTTCCTTGGAATTCCAAGTACGAAAAGTGCCTAAAGTTTAACAAAAGGAGGTGTTTGTTTCAGTGAAAGGGGTGAAAAACAAAGTTTAACTCGCCTTAAGAAAGAAAGGGAGGATTCTTCACCGTCAATACCTACAAAAGAGATTAAATATAGCATGATATTAACTCGGAAAAACTTATCTTGGATTTTTAGTGGCTTAATTGGCTGGATTTTCTTATTGACCCAACAAAACCCAATCCGAACCGCTAAGGATTAAAAAAAAATAATTAATGAGCTCAAAATCCCTCATCTCCTCCACGCAGAACAACTGAACGAATGATAGCAAAATCCCTGACGCTGCCCCATTTTCTGCCTACGTGCTCCGGTTTCTCCAAAGACAAAACCCCCTCCTTAATTACTGACATGAGTTTCTTGGCCAACTTCTTCCGTAGCTCAGGGAAGGTGTACGTGTCTGAACTAAAATGCCATGTAATCAAGCGTTGTTGGATTTTGTGTTATGCCTTAATTTCCGGAGATTTGTTGTGGGGTAACTGAACGAGCCTTGATCACTTAATGCATGAGTGTTGGAAACCCAGTCGATGTTTCGCTGATTATCTTTGTCGCAAAGGGAAAACTTGACAACTCTTGTTATTATTCTCTTACTATAACCCAAAACAAAGAAAAAAAAAATTGCACTTGAACTAAGGAGGATTCCAAGAGCAACTAAGTCTACATAAAGTAGGGATCCCAAAAGCAAATTTAGTCCAACTTTATATCCCAATTTAGTGATCTGAGTGGATAATATCTGTGGTTTTAGTGTTCATATTGTTGGCAGAATATGAAAATCTTAGAATCTTCATGTTTCTTTGACCTATGAGTATTTGTTCCGTAGTGAGGGTAGATGCAGAGCCTGGCTGTGTGCTGGTAGTAGGTTTTCCATAAAGGCATCGCATTTTTTTGCCAGAGTAACACTCTGCAAGTACTAGCTTAAGCCTGTCTTTAATTTTATGAAAGCTGGAAGCATGGCTTAATCGAGCTGGTGGAATAGAGAAAGGGCATGGCAAGCAACTGTGATCTCAAGCACCTGGAAGCAAATGAACGAACTGACTGATTTTGTTCTGTTGTTGATCAATATTGTTTACCAGGCAGGGTTCTAGATGCTTGTAAGTCTTCCAGTCATATATTGTTAAGATTTGTTTGGTTTCTGAGAAAATGGAGTTATTTTGATCTCAATATTGCTTTGCAGGTTTTCTATGGATCGATCATGGAATTGTTATGAGGTCCACTGGTGAAAAGGCAACGCTGTTTATCGACGTGAATGAACTGTTTTTCAGTATATGTTGGCTGAAAAACAGAGAAAAAAAAAAAGAAAACTAATTTCAGAGTGAAAGTTTTGTTAGATTATTTACTGAGATAGGTATAGTTTAATTTGAGCTTGCAAAATCAATTTTCATGAAGTAAAATCGACTCGCAAGGTTGATCGAATGACTTGAAGGCTAACCTGGTAAGTCGGTGATGAAACTCTCTTTTGTACGAGTTCCTGGATCTCTGCCCACTATATTTAATATTTATGGGACGTATCGTCATCTTCAAATTGATATTCCAATTCACAAGGGACCACGCCCATGGTGACAACATATAGTTGTGGCTTGGAAAAAAAAATATCAACTTTATATATATATATATATATATATATAAAGTTGATATATATATATATAGACATTGGCGATGTTGTTTACACTATCAATATTACCCATCCTTAACAAACTACACTCAATTGCAATCATTTTGGCCATTAAAGGCTCAAATCGCAAAGAAAAAGTTAGATAATCAAAAATATATATATATGTAAAGAATCATTATTGAAATTCACATTGATTTGTAATTAGTGTATGCACAATAAATTTTGTCCAAGGAAACCACAACCTCTTTTAGTTTTTCCTACAAGCCCTATACTTAAAATTCGTCGTGGCTCGTACAATTTTTTGACAACTTTAAACAAAAATACAAGAATTGTCAATGTTTTTTATACTAGGCAAAAGGAAGGCTAGAGAATAAACTGATGGAATTTTTTTTATATAAAATAAAATCTATTAACATTAAAATTAACTATTTTTTGTAGTAGGGATTACTGTGATTTTTTTTTTTTTCAATCAGAATCCAGTAACCTCTCTTCTTTCTTTCTTTCTTGTCATGAGACTAAAAAGTAAAGAAAATCAAATTTTGGATAAAAAGTGAATTTTTGATAAGTAAAGGGACTGTAAATATATCAATGAAGAAATTAGTGTTTTTCTTATAATAATAATAATAAAAGAGGTTATATATATATATATATATATATATATATTATTTTTGAAAGTTAGAATCATGTCTGTGCCAATATATGATGATGAGTGTGGTCCAGCGAACCAGTAATAAATTGGCAGAGCAATTGATAGCCAACAGAAAGTTGGAACGTGTGCTTTTAGAATTTTAAATAAAGGCTGAAAGATGGGCAGTTCAATAATTCAATGAGTCTTGAAGTGAGCTGGTGCAAGAGGCAATTAATGTTTGAGGAAAAGATTACAGAAATTAGTTCATAAGGGCACAGTTGAGGGTTGAAATAAAAGAAATTGCATGCACAGTTATGAAGCCATACCCACCCTGTTATTAATTTTTAGCAGTCTCCAATTCGTGATTTCTTCTCCATTGATAGCCTAAAATTGATAGGTGGTTATGATAACATTTGTGAGTTTGAATGTAGTTTTTTAAAATTAGATCATAAAAATTTATTTTTTATTTTTTTGCTTCTGATATGTTAGGAGACCATTCTACTCTCCTCTTCTTATGTTCTCTTTACCCTTAGATGTCTAACAACTCATGGAACTTCTACAAAGAGTTGGCAACCTCATAATTAAGACTTAGTCGAAAATGGCTGATTAAAGATGTACTTTCCATGAATTAATTATGGAAAATGAGATAACATCAAAGCTAAATAAACCATAGATCTTGTAGGGAGTCTTCAAGCAGGATCAAACCATGCTTGACTTGGTGACCTGTAGCTTTCTCACCATCAATCCAAAATTGAGGGCAACACTGCTAAATTTACTAAATCAAACAAGGCTGCTTGGGATAAAAAGTTGAGGACTTCCATATAGCAGGCGGGGCATAAACATCAAACAAGGGTGACACAACCTTGTAGAAGGAAATATTCTTTGTCGAATGGTGATGGTTGGAGTCTCTAAAGTGTTTAGAGATATCATATTCCTTCATCTGAATGTGACATCTTGATCAACCTTCTCAACTAAATAAGATAATAAAATAGGGATAGATGATGTGCCACTTGGTTTTTTAGTTAAAAATGAGTGACAAGTTGTTTGCTTAAACTCTAAAAAATTATCAGATAAAATTTTATTTTGTCGATGATTTTGTCTATAATATTTAGTAGTAAACTCTTGTAATTTTCAATCCGATGGTGACTCCATTTGTTAGTTTCAATAGCATGGCCCTATATTTTTTTTCCCTAACTATTTAGAACTTTCTAAATGATTTAATTCATCGGTGATTCCATCTATAAGTCTCTTGTGGCATTGTTCTGTAATTTTTTTCAACTCACTAGAACTTTTAAAGGGACTTAATCCATCTAACTCTATTGGTACTTAATAGATCGTTAGCAATTCTAAAAAGTAGAGTTTTCTAATTAGGATTTTAATAAATTTCAATTTTGTCCGTGTTGTTTCAATCTAAGCTAAAACATCATTAATCAAGACAAAACTAATTAATTTTATACAATTAAATCCCGGCAAAAATCAATTGAGATTCCTCAAGGTCATCTTTTTCAAAATAGTCCATGTTTTTTAATTTGTTCAATAGAGTTCAGTGGGTGCTTTAAGTTTCACCTTGATAAACATGGCGGCCCCTAAACCTCCTGATGTTTATATTTCTAGTGAAGCTGCTGTTGGATCAACAACAAAAATTCGTTTCCAATAACTATTTTTAGCTGACAGGTTCAACCTGAAGTACCTTCTTTTCTTTTCCCCTTTGTACGACTAGATGGCATCCTCAGCCCAGGTCTTTCACCGAGATCAGGTCTATATCTCCATTCCTGTTAAAAACGAGCTTTTCACACAGGGAAACGAGGATTAATGAGAATTCCACTTCTCGTAGGCAGCCGGCAATTTGTACCCTGAAGAACTTCTGAAATATCATCAGGAGTTCGAGTTTTCAATGGTAATGTGAGGCGTCTCATATTGACCACCTCTTGAATATGCATATTTTTCTCTGAAAAGAAAACTCAATCTGCATGCTGTATACAAGTCATTCTTTTCTTTTTCTTTGCTCTGTTTTTTTCCCCATTCCGCAAACATATAGAAAGTTGCTGCCACATCTTCTTTAATGTTCAACCTGCTATACCATTTGTTACAAGTGCCTCCCTCCACCCTCTGAAATTGGCTACAGCTAGTGAAAATAAAGCATGAATTGGAAATCCAGACCTTTTCTTTTTGGATTCGAAGAAACTCCACCCTCCAGAAAGTGTATTTTTATGGGCCCAGGTAAGCAAGTAAGACTCCGGCTGTCTCAGGCTCTTACAAGAGGTGCACGTCCTGACTCGAACTCGAGACCTGTTATGCAAATCTCAAGCTCTTTGCCACCACGCCACGCCTCCTGAGGACGGAAATCCAGACCTGCTTCTGCTTAAACACTTTTAATCAGTTCATTTATTATCATTTATACACGATAAACCATACCAACTTCAATCAATGCGGAGTGTGGGATCCCAAGTGAGGTTGCAGGGCACCGGCTATTGCGTCTAAGGAATCCATAGACATAGTTAATCACAAGCTTCTTCAGAATACATGATGCCTCTCTAGCTATAACACAAGTATGTCCCATAATGTAAGTCACACCAGCTTCCTTTGCCTCCATGAGTTCATTTACATCTTCACTTGCTTCCTGCAGACATTTAACCGCTGCTCTTTTCTTCTCTGTGTTTTTGCAACAAGCAATGACTGCTCTAGTATTACCATTTCCTTGCTATTCAATTCGCATTTCAAGAACTCTGTTATCTTTTCAATCAGTTGGGTTTCAAATTCATAGCTGTCTCTGATGTCCTTGTATCCATACCTAACAAAAGTTAAAGAGAAAAGAGTCAAGAACTTGCAATCATACGACTTTTAAAGCTCAAGAACTTCGATTATAAGTTGATAACAGAATATTAATGATTTGGTATTTTCATCAGAAGAGAAAAATTCAGAGAATGTGGACAAAACTTACCGCACAATGCACCGGAATAGAGGGACATCTGGCGGACCAATCCTTGAAACATGGAAACGATCAATGACTGGAACTTCTGGGATCATCAAAGATTGAACGGTTACAAAGATAAGAATCTGATGGAATGCAGGAAAGTTGGTGACAAAATGTGCGAACATTGGTGGGACACCAGAGGTGACATGGGAGCACACTAGGCAAATTCCAGGAACCCTTGCTATTCCCAGGCTCAAAAGGCTGTCCAAACTAACCTTGTTCTCCAGCTCAAATGCCTGCTTTTTCGATTCCCCATAATGCCATACTGACATCAGAGACACAACTACTGCAGAAACAACAAGGGGAAACCAGCCTCCTTTGTGTACTTTGGCAAGGCATGCACCGAAATAGGACAATTCCACAAATCCGAAAATTGCTACAAAAAGGAATGCCAGAAAAACATCTCGCTTCCACACAGTACTAATGATCAAAAACATCAACAAGGTTGTGACAAACATCACTGTGATTACAGCCAGACCTGCACATACAATTACAGCATTAAATAGCTTATTTACAACATGGATATGAACACAAACTGCAAGGCAACGCGCGTGCTCGAGAGAATGAGGTAACACAAACCGTATGCATTGCCAATAGTAACAGTGTCTCTAAATCCAACAGCAGCAGCAAGGCATAGAAACATCAATACCCAATTCACCTCCTGTATGTAGATCTGTCCATGAATGTTATTTGATGTGTGCACTATCTTTACTCGCGGGAAGCAATTGAGCGCCCTACACTGACTAATAACGGAGAAAGTGGCTGATATTATTGCTTGGCTTCCCACCACCGTTGCAAGAGTGGCGATGACAAATACTGGCCAAAATATGATACCTGAAAGCATAGGAAAACCAGACAAATGAAACATAAAGAGAAGATGAAGAGATGGGGTGTCCGAAACCCATGTATGTGCATGCGATTGGCATCTAGAAATTCAGAAGGCACACACAATATTACAGTTCAGATATAAGAAGTTGGTCAACTACATCATTGCGAAGACAGCCTTGTAAGAATTACCTGGGACAGCCTTGTAAAAACTACTCTGAAGATCACTTTCGTTCTTGGAGAGATAAGCAGCTTCACCCATGTAGCAGGGGCCGCAGTAGCTGCTGAATCTTCTACTGGTACATGGACAACTGTGTGGACCGACGGGCTTACCAGTCTTGATCGTTATAAGGGACGATGCTACGACATCGAGCCCGTTGCTGGAGAAGAAAATCAATTTATTGCTTATGTAGCTTACCCCTTAGACCTTTTTGAAGAAGGTTCTGTTACTAACATGTTTACTTCCATTGTGGGTAATGTATTTGGGTTCAAAGCCCTACGCGCTCTACGTCTGTATGACAATACTCTCCATATTATCTATGGAATTCGAACCTGAATTCTATTTACGATTCATTATTTCTATCCCATAGGCCTTTAATTTCTTATTTTAGCATATTAGAGCATATTAGCATATCGGTTTACACCTAGCTATTCTTATTATTTTATAATTTTCTTTTTTTTTTTTTTATTCATAGACGAGTTCCGCATGTTTTCACATCTAGGATTTACATATACAACATATATTACTGTCAAGAGGAGATTTCTTATTATTTAGATATTTTGATTCAAAAAAGTTAAGGATTAGAAACCTGAAAAACAAGGATTGGGTTGCGCCATACATATGAAAGAGTATAAAATAATGATGTATTTGGTGAATCAAATACCATGGTCTAATAATGAAATTCTAACCAAGCAAGGGTAGACAAGTCCTGTAAACGCAATCTATTGGAAAGAAGCATGAATAACTCAATTTTCATGTTAACCCCTTCGATAGCTTATAACGTCAGTAAATTTAAAAAAAAAAAAAACAAAAAAACAAGTACCCTGACAGATAGCTCTGAGAAATGTCCAAGATCAGCGAACATAGCTTCTGCACCTGATAGTCATAAATTGGATTACGGAAAAAGAGTTCAAAATCAGCAACATGAGGGGAAGAAATTGAATATTCTCCTTTTAGAACAACCTGTAACACAGAGAACAATGCCTCCTAATGAACTCCAACCAGCTTTTCCTGATTTCTTAAAAAAGTTGTAGATATAGTATGGTGATAGAGCTTTGACAACATACGGGTTCCAATGGAATATGTTGTAAATGCCAACTCCACTGATGCACAGCAACCAAGCAATCAAAATTGGAGCAAAAAGAAACCCAACTCGATGTGTTCCGCAATGCTGAAGTGCAAAAAGGCCAACTAAGATCACGCAGGCAACAGCAACAGTATAATCTGGCATGTACGAACACGTCAGAAACTGGCTAAAGATCTTTCTGTAATTGCTTTCTTGTAAATCGGATTAAGATTATAACTTACTCTCATGTAAGCCTGTAGCCTTAATTTGGATTCCCTAGACTGCAGATAGGACTGCAAAAGAAAAACAAGGAATTCTTGAGCATAAGCAACTGCATGAAAGCAGCACGATTAAATACCACATGGATCTGATTAAAAATTATACCCGACATTGTTGGTGTCAGGATTCCATCACCTATAACCATGCTAGTCCCAAGCAGAACTAGCAGAAAAACAACACGAGAACTACGATGCTTCTCGAAGAATTCCTTTATGAGCAAGCTAGTTCTTGTCTCCTTGGTGGATACATCAGAATCATAACAAGGTACAAATTCATGTTCAAGATGAGGACTCTTCAAGAGGCCCATCCTAGAGTGTCGGCAGAGTAACGAGTACAACGCGAAGGTTCCACCTGGAAAAGATGGGCTCTTGACAAGAAATGAGCATTAAACTTCTTACATTAATAAGATGATTAATACAGCAAATATTGGATGGATCATATGAGCACCTTCTCCATTGTCATTTGCTCCTAACACAAATATCATGTACTTGCAGAGGGATGATTGTCAGAGTCCAGAAAACCAAAGAAAGTACCCCGAAAATCTCATGGTCCTCCTCATAAAGTTATAGGGGATGTGCAGAGATCACCATAAACAACTCCAAAGCTCTGGTAGGCAAGTAATAGAGTTGTTTTGTAGAATTTCTGCCAACAAGTCCAAATATTTACATATTGATCAAATTCTATAGATGTCACTGTATTGAATCTATTGATAGGAGCAACAGAGATAAGAGTATATATACTAATTCAAGAATTAATTAATATTAAACTCATTATCCAACAGTTGTACTAAATTCAGGGAATGAAAAAACAAAGGACTAGGAACAAAAGGTTACAAAGGCCCAGAAGGATATAATAATAATAATAATAATAAAAACAACTTTATTTTCTTGAAAGGTTAAGCAAAAGTTGATGGCAAATTCTTGACCATTCATGCCATAGACGATATGAACCATAGACAATTTGAACAAAATAAAAGGCTATGAAATGATCAAGGTCAACAAAAGTAAACAGAATCCCAAAGTGCAAGATATTTAACTTGAGATTAGATAAACACAAGGAAGGCTGGACAAATGATTGCTTTAGCAGAAAAGAAAAGGAAAAAAAAAAAAAACCAGAGAGAGAGAGAGAGAGAGAGAGGAATTATTTAATTAGCCCTTTAATTTTTCATGATTTATTAAGTCAATCTTAATATTTTGAAAACATAAGTTAGTTCTTTGAACAAAATCATATGACCCTTGTCTTTCGCTAATAACCCTTGTACAAAATCTTCATTTGACACAATTTTTGACACCCCCTCCTTTCCAAACTCGAAAATAAATAAATACAAAAGACCTAGATCCTTTGATTATCTTTGTTGAGACGACATGTCATCTCAAGAATACAACTCCTGAAAACCACTTTTGTTCTGCAAAACTGAATACTCACACAAATGTGAATGCCATTGAAATGAAAGGAGGGAAGGAAAATATATAATATAAATTCATTGAAGAAAGAGAAAAAAAAAATAAACAACTGTGATATGAAAATAAAGCAAACCACTGAAAAAATGCATAACTCAGAGTCTGCAAAACTAAAAACCAACAAGAAGAACTCCACAACATTCTATTTTTTCACTTTTTCAAGAAACAAACAGAAAATAGAGAAGTGCATACGAAACTCAACTAAGAGAAAAGGGGCCAAAAAAGAATATCCCATGCAAACATTACTTAATTACCCGGCAAGACTCCTTTGATGCACCCGGTTCTTGATCCATTTCCCTCACAGTTCCTGCGGTGAGTTTCTTGTTGTTTATGGAAAGAAAGTAAGGAAACAAAGTGATATTTACGGTGGGAAAGAATTAAGGGGCTGTATCTTGGCTAGTGATGAAGATTCTCTTATACATATATACATGTAAGAGAGAAGGTAGTTAAATAAAGAAAAACGTTGAGAGAAGAAGCAGTTAGTTAAATAGGAATCTGAAGTTTGGGTTCACATGTTACGGTAGTTTCTAAATCCTGGTTTTTCTTGAAATTATCACTACATGATAACGATAATATAAATGGTTTAGATTATATTAATTTATATATTCTGATCTAGATGGTCTATTTAACATTTATTTCATCTATAAAAAAAAATAACTAGTTTTAATGTAAGAAATAGATATGAATATGGCCAAGCGCGTAAAGAAGTAGAGATAATTTGCTTTGATAATTATTTCAGCATTCTTGTTTCTATTTAAATACATTCTTGAGCTCTACAGATATACACGATATGTTTACATCAGCTAAGGATAAAGGATAAGAGACTAATTTGAATTGCAGCTAAGGATAAAGGATAAGAAACTAATTTTGAATTTGTTGCTGCCGGATTACAGGCTGAACGAGTCAACTTGTTTTGAGCTAATTGCGGATATCCTTTACACGCCCCCGCAAGATGGTGCTCCCATCGGAGATACCAATCTTGGATAGTAGAAAGGAGAGACGGTGGCGAGATAAAGGCTTTGTGAGAGCATCTGTCAGCTGGTCAGCTGTAGCAAATGGGAGACACGCAAAGAGCGGTTGGCGACTTTGTCACGTACAAAGTGAAAATCAATGGCAATATGCTTCATGCGGGAGTGAAACACCGGGTTGGCACAAACATAATTAGCACCAATGTTATCGCAGTATATAGCTGGTGTGCATGGCAAAGAAATTTTGAGTTCTATTAGAAGAGATTGAACCCATGCAAGCTCTGCAGCTGTGGTGGCAATGGCCCGATACTCAACTTCTGTGGAGGACCGGGCAACAGACCTCTGTTTTCGGGAACTCTAGGAGATAGGATTCCCACCAAGAAAAATGACGTAAGCAGTTGTTGAGGTGCGATCATCTAGATCGCCAACCCAATCAGCGTCCGAGAACCCATACAAGGAAGGATTATGATGCCTGCGAAGATGTAGACCATGAAAGATGGTGCCTTTAAGATATCGCAGCAATCTTTTAGTGGCATTCCAGTGGGTTTGTGTAGGGCAATGCATGAACTGTGATAGCTTGTTAACGGCGAAGGAAATGTCTGGGCGAGTAAGATTAAGATACTGCAGTGCCCCGATGACACTTCTATATTCAGTGGAGTTTACTGGAGGTGAACCATCTTTGAGAATAAGTGAGCTAGTGGTTGCTAGAGGAATGCTAACTTCTTTAGCACCATCCATGCGTATGCGAAGCAAGAGGTCACGAATGTATTTGTGCTGGGAGAGAAACAGACCCAAGGAGGTAGGCAGTACTTCAATACCAAGGAAATAATGCAGAGAGCCAAGATCTTTGACCGAGAATTTGGCTGATATAGCTGTGATGAATTGATCGATGGAAGAAGTATGACTGTCAGTCACAATTAAATCGTCTACATATACCAAAAAATAGATGAGTTGTGCATTGCAATTGTATATAAATAGTGAAGGATCAGAAGCTGCATTTGTAAAGCCATAAGATAGTAAAAAAGAGCGAAGCTCATGATACCAAGCCCGGGGGGCTTGCTGGAGACCATAAAGAGCTTTACGAAGCTGACATTCATATGTGGGATGCTGAGA
>JAAWWB010000384.1:0-25001 GCA_018804465.1 Populus tomentosa
CTCGAAATTTTGGGAGCAAGAGGTCGACTGCATCGCGCGATAGCTTTCAAGATTTTGGACCGGGTCCTAGCCCAAGCCCGAGTCCAAGCTCGATCGGAGGTTTATCGCCCTATCAAGCTCCGGAGTCGCTCCGGAGCCTCAAGCCCAGTCCGAAGTGGGACGTGTACTCCTTCGGGGTGATCTTGCTTGAGCTGCTGACAGGGAAGGCTGTGGTCGTTGATGAGTTGGGCCAGGGAAGTAATGGGCTTGTAGTTGAAGACAAGAACCGGGCTTTGAGGATGGCTGATGCGGCGATTAGAGCAGACGTGGAGGGTAAAGAGGACGCCTTGTTGGCTTGCTTCAAGCTAGGGTATAGCTGTGCTTCTCCTCTGCCGCAGAAGAGGCCAGCGATGAAGGAAGCCTTACAAGTGATTGAAAAATTCCCGTCTTCTTCTGCGTCATATCCTTATGGTCAATGATGATTAATAATAAAAAATGGAGCCCATTGTAAAGAGATGTATCTATCGTTGACTTATGGGACGTTTGTTTGTCTCAAGGTTTTGAGTTGTGTTTGGGTGAGATGATATATAATTAATTCGTAGATCTATATATTTGTGAAGCTAGTTTTCACATTTTTTGACTCAGCCTACAACATTTTTTAATCTCTGGGACTTGGGATTGGATCGATGCATGATTTGTTTTCCTCTTATTCATCTCATTTTTCTAGGTAATCTTGTCTTCATTTTTTTTAAAAGAAAAAAAAAAAAACAAACCTAAGTATGCTGGTGAAGTTACGGTAACCCAACACATAATTTATTATTCATTATAATAGTTTAATAATTATTTTGGCTTTTAGTCATTAAATCTTTTAACTTGGTATTTGGAGACTTTTACTTGGTATTAGAGACAATGTTATATTTTCATTATAATATAAATATTTTTTGATAAATATATGTATAGGTTATATTGGTAATTTTGGTTTTAATAAGTATTTTGGCTTTTATCCATTAAATCTTTTAACTTGGTATTGGAGGATTTTAACTTGGTATTGGAGACAAGGTTATTTTTTCACTATCACTATGAGATAAATGTTTTTTTGATAAATATATAAGTTATATTGGTATTTTCGGTTAGTATATGGTCAAATTCAACCCTTGAGTAAAATAATTCAATGCCTACTACTCAAGGGCATTTTTGTATTTTTATTTTTTATAAAATAATGTAATTACTTTGATAATTTAAAGACAAAGCTAATCAAAATCTCACATGGAAGCTTTTTTGTCAGATAATTTTGTTTTTATTATAAATTTTAAGGATGTTCAGGGGTATTGTTGTAAATTATATTTATTAAAGATGATTATATTACAAAAAACTCATACGCGCTAGCATACGGGCAGCCTCCGCACTATTCGGGTAGTGTGCGAGGGGCCAGCCACCAAACGCTACTTTGACATGTTTAACCTGATAAGGCATAGCGTGTGCCACTATTCATGGTGGTTTGGCACATGTTTATTTACTAATTCTTATTGGTTAAAATGATTTAAGAAAAAAATTGTTAGGATAGAGAAAATTAAAAAGTAAATCGTGGATATGTGTATACAATATATTCTACATTCTTGATCCATATTCAATTCAAAGAAACATTTCCGAGTTGTATTATATGATTTTTATTATTTTATTAATAAAAAATAATAAGAATATAAATGACTCAAGAGAATTTAACAAGTACTGATCTAGCATGGAAACAATTTAATTTTTTTAGTTTTACTTATTAATAAAAAAATTCAATATACCTCATAAAATTAAAACTTACAATATAAACTTTTAATTGGTTTAAATAAAAACAATAAAAAATATATAATAATAAATATTGAAATAAAATTTTAGGTTTAATTTCTTAAACTAACAAAAATTCTCATACAAACTAATTAACAAACTAAAAAAACTTTCCTCGTACAAGAAATTCAAATGTAACCTAATTCATTAAAACAAATAACCATGAAAAAAATGAATTTTAATATCATGTTATATTTCTTTTTTTCTTCTTTTTTTAAAAAATAAATTAGGTAAGGGTTTGAATTTCTCAAATGAGAATATTTTGTCAATTTGCATAGAAATGTCTACTGGGAAGTATTTAAATTTATAGTTACATATTGAAGACTAAACCTAAAATATAATAACATGTTGAACTAATTCCCCTAAAACTTTATACCTTTTATTAAAATTTACTAATGCTTGGAAAAAAAAAATCAAAATGTCCTATTAGTTTTTTTCATATTAAAAAATTCCTTGTTGCAGGATATACTTTCTTTTGACGTACTAGTATCTTGCCACGCTTTATTAAACTATATATTAACAGTTTTAATTACTTTCTAACACATTGTTTCAAATTTAATGTTTATTGAATTCAAATGCTTAATGGTTAAAATTACATTGAATTTATAAAAAGTTTGAAGATTTATACTACCTTTGTTGATTTTAAAGCTTGAATTTCAATTAAAAATATACTATTCAAAGGCTGTCTTAGTTGCTCAAATTGACAAGTTTAAAAATAATATAAATAATTGATAAAGATATAATTTGACTAAAAAAATTAAGATAATATATTTTTATATATATATAAATATTTTAAAAAATAATATCTTGTATTGACTCAAATCAAATTGGATTAACTAACCAACTTCATTATCCAGTTTATGAGATAATGATAATTCAATAGAAATCAAATTTTTTTTATTATTATTAAACTCAATTCTCAATCAACTCAATGTTAAATGCTAAAATTAAAAAAAAATAAACTAAAAAAAATAAACAGTCAACCTGGTTAACCAGTCAAACATTGATCATGAGATCAAGATAACCTTATAAAAATCAAATTAAAACAAATTATAAAGCTCAATTCTTAATTAATCAAATATTGAATAGTAAAATTAAAAAAATCAATTAAAATTATGACATGTAAAACCACTCAATTCAACCAGTCATTCTCATGATTCATATCATAAGATTATGATAACCTCATAAAACATAAACTAAACAAATTATGAAGCTTAATTCTTAATTAAGTCAATATTAAATAATGAAATTAAAAAAAATCAAATAAAAATTAATATTCTTCATTTGGTGGCCTCATTAAAAATATTATGCTAATTGATATAATTATTTTTATTCATATTCTTCTTGTATTTAAATGAAAACAATAACAAATCAAATACTCATGGATGTTTTTTAATAATCCAAATTCATGGTTGTATATTAAAATATTAAAAATAAAATTATTTCCTTATAGATTCAAAACACTTTTTATATTATACTTATTTAATTAAAAAATATGCTTACTCATCAATTGTTACTAGTTAAAATAAATGAAAAAAATTATTATGATAGAAAGAATAACATAAATCATGAATATGTGCATATAATATATTCTAAATTCTCTATACATACTCAATATTAAAATTTTATATTATATGATTTTATTATTTTATTGGTAAAGGATTTATTTTTAAAAATAATAAGAATATAAGAAACATATATAATTGAACTATTGTATTAAGATAAACTTCTAAATAATTTAAGAAAGTAAAACTAATAAAAAATAAAATAAAATTGTATCTTAATACAATAGTTATTCATCTCATTTTTCTAGGTAATCTTGTCTTTTTTTTTTTTAAAAAAAAAAAAAACCTAGGTATGCTGGTGAAGTTACGGTAACCCAACACATAATTTATTATTCATTATAATAGTTTAATAATTATTTTGGCTTTTAGTCATTAAATCTTTTAACTTGGTATTTGGAGACTTTTACTTGGTATTGGAGACAATGTTATCTTTTCATATGATATAAATATCTTTTGATAAATATATAGGTTATATTGGTAATTTTGGTTTTAAATGCATGGTCAAATTCAACCCTTGAGTAAAATAATTCAATGCTTACTACTCAAGGGTAATTTTGTATTTTTATTTTTTTATAAAATAATATAATTACTCTGATATATATTTAAAGACAAAACCAATTAAATTTTCATCTAATAACTTTTTTGTCAGTTGACTTTTTTTATTATAAATTTTAAGGATACTCAGAGGTATTGTTGTAAATTATATTTACTGAATATAATTATATTAAAAAAACTCATATACCCTAGCGTGTAGGTAACCCTTCACACTGTTTGAGCAGCGCATGAGGGGCCAGCCACCAAACACCACCTTGACATGTTTAACTCGATAAGGCGACGCGTGTGCCACTATTCATGGTGATTTGGCGCAAGCTTATTTATCAATTCTTATCGGTTAAAATGAATTAAGAAAACAATTATTAGGATAGAGAATACTAAAAAATAAATCATGGATATGTGTATAAAATATATTCTAAATTCTTGATCCATATTCAATTCAAAGAAACATTTCCAAGTTGTATTATATGATTTTTGTTATTTTATTAGTAAAGGATAAATAAAAAATTAATAAGAATATAAATAACACATAATTTAACTTCTATATTATCATAAACTTTTAAATAACTCGAGAGATTTTAATCTAGCATGTAAACAATTTAATTTTTTAGTATTACTTATTAATAAAAAAATATTCAATATACCTCATAAAATTAAAACTTACAAAATAAGCTTTTAATTGGTTTAAATAAAAACAATAAAAATATATATAATAATAATATTGAAATAAAATTTTAGGTTTAGTTCTTAAAAAAAATAATTCTCATACAAACTAACAAAAATTTCCTCATACAAGAAATTCAAATGTAACCTAGTTCATTAAAAAAAATAACCAGGAAAAAAATGAATTTTAATATCATGTTATAATTCTTTTTATTCATATAATTCTTCTTGTATTTAAAAGGAAACAATAACAAATCAAATACTCATGGATGTTTTTTAATAATCCAAATTTAAGGTTGTATATTAAAATATTAAAAATATAAATTATTTCTTTATAGATTCAAAAAACTTTTTATATTATACTTATTTAATTAAAACATACGCTTACTCATCAATCGTTATTGGTTAAAATAAATGAAAAAAATTATTATGATAGAAAGAATAACATAAATCATGAATATGTGCATATAATATATTCTAAATTCTCTATACATATTCAATATTAAAAAATATTAAAATTTTATATTATATGATTTTATTATTTTATTGGTAAAGGATTTATTTTTAAAAATAATAAGAATACAAGAAACATATATAATTGAACTATTGTATTATCATAAACTTCTAAATAATTTAAGAAGCTTTAATAAGGACTGATATAGCATGGATACAATTTAATTTTATTAGTTTTGCTTTCTTAATAAAAAATATTCAATATACCTTATAAATTAAAACCTATAATTGGTTTAAATCAAAACAATATATATCAATAAAAATTTCTGAGAGAGAGAGAGAGAGAGAGAGAGAGAGAGAGAGAGAGAGAGGAATATATAACTAAATTATGGTTACCAAAAGGCCTAAAGTGCATTGTTCAAAGCCCACAATGATTTGGTCTCCCTTCAAAACCTAAGCCCATAAAACTCACCCGGATCCAAAAAAGACCCACCCACAAACCCCGGTTCAGACCGCAACGGTTAGATAGTTCCATGTCAGAGACTTTAGCCATTTTGAATTCCAAAAAGAGCCCGCTCTCCTCTCTTTTTAAACTCTCTCTCTTGTTCTCACTCTATCCACACACAAAACACGCACAGAGGCTCAAAAATCGATCGATCGAGAGAGAGAGAGAAGCAGAGATGGCAACTAATATCGGCATGATGGATTCGGCTTATTTCGTTGGCAGATCTGAGATTCTCTCTTGGATTAACTCCACTCTTCAGCTCAATCTCTCCAAAGTCGAAGAAGTAATTTCGTTGCTGATTCTCTTCTTTCTCTCTAATTTTGCCCTAATTTGTTCTAATCGGTGCTTTTCTTTGTTTTGATTTTCTGTAATCATGTAGGCATGTTCTGGTGCGGTGCATTGTCAGTTAATGGATTCTGTTCATCCAGGAATGGTGCCAATGCACAAGGTCAATTTCGACGCCAAAAATGAGTACGAAATGATTCAAAATTATAAGGTTCTGCAAGATGTTTTTAACAAGCTTAAGATCACTAAGGTTTGTGTATGCAATTTTACTTTTCAGATCTCTTGAATGTTTCATTAGTTTGATTTTGATTTTTTTTCTTGGAATTTTTTTTAGCATATAGAGGTGAGCAAGCTGGTGAAAGGCAGACCGCTCGATAACCTGGAGTTTATGCAGTGGATGAAGCGTTATTGTTATTCTGTCAATGGAGGACTTGTCAAGTAATTTCACAGTTTATTGTTTTGTTAGGGTTTGCTTTGATTGAAGTAAATAAATTGGGGGGATTGTTGTTGTGTGATTGTGTTCAATTGTTTGCAAAATACTTGGAACTTGAATTGCTGATGTGATGATGAGTTTTTTGGAATTCATGCGCAATTTCTGTGTTATATGATTTGTTATTATTGTATTTTCCGAATTATTTTTTGGATGTGGTGTCAGGGTTTATCGAATCAGTAAATTCGAAAATATTACTTGGGTATTACATTTTTTTTCCTGACAATTTGGATTAAAATCTCTTGAAATTGTGGAGTCTCTTTGCTTTTTGACTAATGGGAATTAGAATGGCTTAAAAGTGATTTAATTTAAATAAAATAAGGGCCCTTTTTTGGAAACGATACGTAAAAACAGGAATTGATGAATTGCAATTTTTTTTAATCTATTTTTTGACAACAGAGTGAAAAAGTTTGACATATTTTCTCCAGTTTCAACCTGGTTGTCTAAAATTATATTTACTGTTTTTACATGCTAAAATTTTGTCCATCTCTTCTTCTAACCTTTGTAATGTGCAAATCTTCAGTTATAGAGCAAAAGTTTGCAACCAGTTTTAGACAATACTTGCAAGATTTTACTTCTTTTCTTTTCGTAGATATAAAGTTGCATAAATGCTGTGTGATTTCTTTTTCTAGATCATAAATAATAGGACACCTGTACAAGGTTTGAAGTGTTTGTTCTCACAGTGTTGAGAGTCACGGGCTTGTATTAGTAGTTGGATGATGTACACGGAAGGGATTGGTGCTTACTACTGATACGAAGCTACCTAATACAGTGGTCGTGATTTATACGAAGACCTCTATTGCTTATAAGCTGTACACGTATCAGATATATACTAACATATGATGATCTATCTATATTCTATAAGAGACTGTCCTGTTAATGAAATTGCCTTTGACATTATATATATATATATATATATATATATATATATTTGAGAGTTTTTAGTATCCCTTTTCGGTTTGATAATTGCAAATTTCCTATTACTTTGAATTGATTTCTGATGGTATACGAGCAATGATCTTTGTGAATAGAGTCATAGTATAATCATGATGCATTGATGATTTACTTGCTGCTTTTGTGGTTAGTTACAATCCAATGGAAAGGAGAGAGGCTTGCAAGGGAGGAAAAGAAACAAGCAAGAAATGTCTACAGTCTCAAGCTTCAAGCAAGGGCTCTACAACTGCTCCCAAAGTTCAGTCTTCTCACAATGCTCGAAGGAACGATGTGTCCTCGGCACACCCTTCAAATCAATCTGTGAAGGCTTCTAAACCTCCTTGTCCAGTGCCTGCATATGATGCACAGGTATTATATTATTTTAAGGAACGGGGCTTTCATAACATGTAGAATCTAATGATACAAATTGATATGCAGGTCACCGAGTTGAAGTTGTCAGTGGATAGCCTTGAGAAGGAGAGGGACTTCTATTTTGCAAAGCTGAGAGATATCGAGATTTTGTGCCAGAGCCCTGGGATTGAAAACCTACCAGTACTACTTCTATGACTATCAGATTTGCGTTGTTTAACTGAGTAATTAACTATTCTCTCAAAGTTGTAATCTGTGATCCCTTGTTTTTTCCACAGGTTGTTGCAGCAATGAAGAGAATCCTTTATTCTACTGACGATGATGCATCAGTATTAGCAGAAGCTCAAGCCATGGTGTCGCTTCACCAGAAGGAAGCAGAGTGCTTGGGTCCCATTGCTGAGAAATCAACAGACGAAAAGGAGAATTCAGATCCTCAGAAGAGAAAGAACATTGTGAATCTTGATGTTGATGCTGTAGGCATCTCAACATTGTCACCGAGGCAAAGGCTTTCTGATGCAACAGATGTCCGTTGCAGCGGGTCACCTCTTATGACCTTCTGAATTTTTTACCATAATGTTTTCTTCAAACATATGTAGTGGTAATAGTAGCATCTACAGCAGCACCTATATCTACAATATTCGCAGCCCTTTTTACCAACAGTCCTGCTTGATGTTATATATGTAGTAGATTTTACATATATAGCTCAGGAAGCAATAATAGTCGGACTGCTGATTCAACAGCTTATAATTGTTTTGAGTTTTGCTTGTGTTGTGCTATCATGTGGCATTGATCTTCCATGTTCTTTTCCAATATTTGTTCGTCTTTTGTTCTCATGTGTCACTGCATGCTCGAAAGAAAGTAGTAATATTTTTTTTAGGATTCGTGACAAGGTAAAGTGACATGTGGAGGTGTTTGCATGCTACAAGGGCCCTTTCCTTGGCCTAGCTTATCGTCCCATGAAGACCAAGTAACAAATGGCCATCTTTACTTGAAAAAAGAAAAGAATCAAAGAGAGACCTTTCCTATTTAAACATTTATTAGGAATGATAATTCCTCGTAGCATTCCCACATTAAGGCTTCAAGAGAATCGATCGCCGTGATCTTCAAATGAATACGCACACAAGAAAGGTACTCTCTCATTAGCTTGATTTGTTTAGAATATAAATGAATGGCTTGGCATTTGTAATTTCCATGTAATTCTTAATCTTCCCTTTCTTTCAATAACAATTATGATGCCCGCCAGGAGACGGAGGCTTCCAATACACAAGGTGTACTGGAAAAAAGGGTAGAAACAGTAGATTATAAGTCATCCCCAGGGCAAGGCCAAGAGATGAGGAGGGTGGTGGTGATTCACCAGTCCAATCACCATGACAATTCAACCACAAGTGGTGGTATCTTGGCCGGTGCTGCAGCTTCTGTAGCATCCACCCTGGAGTTTGCCAAGGATGTTATCTCTGGAAAATGACAACAAAGAGCAGGAATGATTGCATGAGAACCGACCCTCTTCAAGGTTCTGTTTATTATTATTCTACAACTTCGACTTCAGCACTATTTGTGTATTGGTCAATCCCCTAATAAATTTTGTTCTGTAAGCTGGTGTTTCTTGGCATAAACTATATGAAATCATTAATCAAGCTGTCATTATTTTCACTTTGGTTCGTTATCTCCATTTCTTTTTGTCTAGTCTGGTTGCTAATACTTCACAGTGGAATTTACCTTCTTTTCTTTCTTCTGTTTCTGTGGAAAGACTAATCATGTTACAGAAAAGCAAGAGCAATAACAGCGAAATCTACCTACAGCCCACGCAGCATGAGCAAAACATCAAATTTACTATGGCAGAATACATTTATATTACCATGATGTAGCCGGCAATACATGTACAGCAGCAACAATACTGCAAAATAAAAGCAATCTTGCATAGTTGGTGCCGCAGAACTGTGATAGTATTGGTCTAGCTATTCTCATCCGTAGGACAGATTTATGTTCGCTTTCCTACTCAACTTGGAAACAGATTGCAACCATTCCATCCCAATAAGGCCACAGCTTCAAATCAATGTCAAATATGATAATATATAGTTGCTCATGTATACGGCTAAGCCAGTGAAGAACAAAACCCGAAATCAATTTTCTAGATATGTAACAGGAAATGGAGTTACTGTTTTATTGGTTGGTTTTTGATGGACCAACTGTGGAAACTTCTGAATACAAAAATGTTAGCTTCACTGTCTGGGATGTTGGAGGATAGGATAAGGTAACAACAAGATCTTTATATGTACAACAACTATATGTGCAACTGCACATCTACATATGATCCAATGTTTTTCAGTTGGAAGAATGTATTAATCAGAGGTATTATTTATTTACTTTATTATGTGTTATATTGAACAAATCATCTTCCCTTTTTTTTTTTCTATTCCTTCATTGTGTAGATTGAACCGTTCTGGAGACATTACTTCCGGAACACCCAAGCCTTATACTTGTGGTGGAAAGCAATGATAGAGAAAAAAAAGGGTCACATGCAGTGGTTTTTCACCTTGCCAACATAAACAATGGCATTATGAAGAACATGTTGGTTAGGATGTCAATGTATGTCAAGAAGTTGAGGGGCAGATGACTAGTTATAAGATTTATTGGGATAGTCAATCCTAGAAAAGAACTGTAACTAATCTAGGGTTGTTTCTACTATTAAAGGGTCCCACATGAAGTAAACAGTAAGCATCATTTAAACTCGGATGAGGAGAAGAACTATGTTGTGCTGGCCTTAACTTCAATTGAATGTGAAGTCAATAAGATGACCAAAGAATACTACCAGGTCATCTTGCAAAGTATGTTATTTCTCGACCTTGCTTTTGACTCTTTTTTTCGCCTTGCTTCTGATCTTTGTTATGTTTGTCCCTGCATAATTGATAACTCAAAGGAGAAGAAGAAGCTTTAGTAAGGCCTATTTAAAAGAGTTTACGTCAGGGGTTTTTGTCCCCTGAAATTGGTGATTAAATACCTGGTGCTCCTTACCAAATCTACTAGTTTATAGAATGTCGTATTTGGAGTGTGCAAAGATGAAAAAATAGGCAAAAGAATAGCTAGTCAAAGGTTTGATATGTGAAAGTTTGATCTTTCATGCTTATCCAACTCTATTTACCTCAAAGAAAGGTTATGGAGGATATATGTAAACAGTCATGCAATCAACAAAATCACCATCAAACACATTTTCTCTACTTCTTATTTAAATGATATGCTTGATCAATTAGTTGTCTTTTAAGGTGTTTTCAAAGGTTGACTTAAACAGCTGGTATCATCATATTTGATTAAGAAATGACAATGAATGGAATACCACGTTTAAGACCTCAAATAGCCTTTATAAATGGTTAGCCAAGCTTTTTGGCATTTTAAATACGCCAATCATATTTATAAGGGTTATGACTTAGGTATTCAAACAATTCTTAAAGTCATTTATTATGGTTTATTTCAATCATGTCCTAATATATAGTTAAGAGTATGAAGGAGCACTTGTTTCAATTACATCAAGTTTAAAAAGTGCTCCAACAAAATAGTTTGTTTATCAATTTGAAGAAATGCTTATTCTTTTGCAAAGAATTTGTGTTTTTATCCTTTATTATAGCAGTTAGAGTAAAACGATATTAAAAAAAGTGCAGGGCATTATAAAAGGGTCTATATCAACTACCTTTAGAGTAGTTCAGAGATATAATGAGTTATCATCATTCATAAAAATTCATAAGAAGTTTCAGTTCTATTATAAACCTTATTACTAAATGCTTGAAGAATGATAATCTTTGGTTGTCAAATTTAGCCCAAAAAGCTTTTGAAAGAATTAATGCTTTCATAACAAAAGCGTTTATTCTAGTACTTTCTTATTTTAACAAGTTATTTGTTATGGAGTGTGATGCATCTCATGGTATTATTGAATCGATTTTGAACTGAAACAAGAAGCAAGAAGAATTTTTCAACAAGAAGTTATTCAATGCTAAATGATGTTATTCTATCTATGATTTAAAGTTTTATGCTTTTATGCGTGTTGTTTAGCATTGAAAACATTTATTGGTTTATTGAGAGTTTGTAGTTTATTTGAGCCATCAAGCATTGGAGTATTTAAATTTTCAAATAAGGCTTGACGAGTGTCATGTGAAATGGATTTTCTACCTTAATAAATTCAATTTTCTTCTAAAATACTAGATGAGAGGTGGTATCATATACACTCAACATGTGATTTGCTTTACTAATGGTAATGAGTACTTAAGTTATACGCTCTTAAGATATAAAAAATCAGTTTGTATCTTATCTATATTTCAGACATATAGTTATGAAGTTGGAGGGGTTAATATGACATGAACAATGAGTATTTATTAGTAAATATTTAATCTATATCTCATCCTTATCGATTACATAATGAATGTTTATTCAAGAGGAATCACTAATGCTTTCCATAAGAGGTCTTTGTATGAATAAATTATTAAAGAGTTTTATTGAAATGGCTTCGGAGGACATTTTGGTCAAGACAAGATGATGGTAATAATGGTTGATTGGTATTTTTGGCCAAAAATATTGAAGGATGTGGATATGGTGGTGAAAAAGGTGTGATCTTGCCACTTTAATAAAGGTAGCTCACAAAACACAAGGTTATACATTCTATCGGAGCATCATGGATTCATTTAAGCATAAAATTTATCTTTCGACTTCCAAATATAGTTAAAGTCTATGATTCCAACTTTATTGTGTACCTTGATTTTTGAAAATAACACACTTCATTCTTGTTCAAAAAATATGGATGTTACTTATATTTTCACTAATTCTGAAAATGATCTGGGTTATCTCGAATCTTTTAATTTGTTATTCTTTGTTAAACTTAACTCTTTTTAATTTTTTTTTAATTTTTGAATTAAATTAAATTAATTAATTAAATATAAGTATGAGATGTTCACTTCATGATATTTTGTTTGGTTTGTTTTTCAAGTCATTGCTCTAATAATGTATGTGACTTCTTTCGATGTTGTCATACAGCCTTGCACAATGATATTAGAATCATCCTAGTAAGCTCTTTATAGTGGTTAGGCGGTATCCAAGGCGGAGCAACAAGGAGTCTTCAATAAACTTTTCTTTATACTCCTCTCAAGTATGATATTAGCAACTTACTTTTATAGTTAATTATTGCCTTTTTTTTATTTACTAATGATGTTTTTTTTAATTATATTCTTAAATTAACCTGGTTATTGAACTCAATTAAATAAATCAGGTCTCATACTGTTTTTACTTTTTAAAAATTATTGGTTTTGTCTGAATATTTTTTTTTGGTTAGAAAAACTTCAGCCTACCGCATGGTGCATGCCACCTATTTAGTTTTTAACTATTAGAAGTTACTCATTTTAAGTACTAATTGATTTCAAAAAATTCGACCATTAAAGTAATATTTGTAGTATTTTTTTAGACAATAATAAATACAGATGAAAATAAAAATACAAGTCATGAGTGATTTACTATTCATGTAATAGTTTTCACACAATTATTAATGAAAAAAAATAGAATATACTTATAACATCCAACACATTTGTATTTGAAGTATTGGCAAGCGAATAAAAAGAATGAGAGGTATACCGCATTGTCTAGCCTAAATAACAAACTATATTATAAAAAAAAAATCTTAAGAGTTCTAAATAAAGTTTTTGAATTTAGTAAGAAACAATAGCAGTTGTTAGTAATTGAATGAAGATGAAAAATCCGAGTCATAACTAGAGTCTTTAGGGCTCAGCTAATAATTTAATTAGTTTAATGTTTGCATTTACAGTCACATTCCCAACTGTATTGCAATTATGACTTATCGACATTAATATTATTATCTTCATTATTGTCCTTTTGTGTTATATCCTTAACATAATTAATATTCCTTCCCATCATTATGAATATTTTCCTGTGGCCTTACACATCTAATTTAACTAAGTTTGCTAATAAAATTCATGTCTTGTTGCAGACTAGAACTTTATTTTTTTGTAATTATTTTTAATAGAGTGTTTGAGTCATTTTATATGTATCTCAACTCTACAGGTTTTAAAAGTAACAATCATGTAAGCATCCAGTACCTCTGAAATTTATAGAACTTGAACTGATGATCTCTAGAAAATAAATTTAAAACCTGACCAGTTGAAATGCATTCCATTCTTCACTTTTTTATTTGTGACCCTAGCCTGAAATGTGTGCTAATAAATAGATTAATTGGATGTATATCTTTGTGTTTTACAATACTTTAATCTAAAAAAATTTAAGGAGGAAAAAACAAGAACTTATGTAATTTAAAATTACACTTAACATTCTATACTTTATAAGTTATGTAACACTTTACATAAGAAAAAGTGAATAAAAATGTCGGAATTATTTACAAAATTGCTATTTTATTTCAATTAATAACTAAAAAACACATGCTAAGTTAAAATAATAAAATTGTCACTCTCCCTCTCTTTGCCAAACTTACAACCCTAGCCACCAACCTGCACTATACTTGTCAGAATCTGGCCACCTAAACCCAACAGAAACTTAGATCATCAACATCAATTTACAGATTTATGTGTTGTTCATCCAAATCGTTTTATTTTATTCTTGCAGTAACATCAACTTAGATTGTTTCTATAGTTTGCTCCATCAGTAAATTAAGCTTTGAAATCATTTTAATGAGTTATGCTAATGAATGCGAGCTCCCCCAGAGATAGTTCATCAACCTCAATCTCTCTCTCTTCACCTAGCGCTAACGCCCTGTTAAAGATTAAGATCATTTCATGGTAAGAAATGCCAGCCCTAGGGTTTTAATTTGTGGTAGCAACATGTTCTATCAACTGATGTCTTTGAAAGGCTGACAAGTTCTTTATATTGTTCTCCTTACGGGATGGAGGGAGCAGGTGTAAAAATAATAATAATAATACTAAAAAAAAAACAACAACAAGAAGAAGCAGCAAAAGCTAAATTAAACTATTTTTCTTGCTTTATTTATAATCATCACTTTTCAGAATAAAGAGATAATATTTATACACTTTCCGTCGTTTCCAATGTCTTGAGTACTCACGCAAGCCTGGATTCTGAAAGGAACCTATCTATCGGAGTACCTCCCTCCCTCCCTCTCTCTCCCTCTCTCTCTCTCTCTCTCTCCAATGTCTTGAGTACTCATGTTTATATCAACCTCTTTTGCACAACGTTTTTTTACTTTTCAAGTTTCTTTGCCAAAGAGATTCATGTAAGGCTCTTTTAAGCTTTCAGGCAACCAATTATTTTTGAGCTTCTTCGTTTTATCTTCTGTTGTTTGCTTACTTTCTGGGCTCGAGCTGCGAGGTACAGAGAGATATCCAGGGGGTTAATACATGGGAGTGTGATCCAGCGAATACCAACTTTCAACTAAAAACAGAACAAAGGTTACTACTGTACTATTTGTTTACTGTGCTTTCTTTTTAACATGCCTTTCCTTCTTGGTAGAATCAAATGCCCTTTTCTCTTCTTAGACTTTCAAAGGTGCTGTAATATATTGGGTTAAAGTTTTAAGATATTCAGATATCAAAGTTATTATATAAGAATTATATTAGTTTTTTAATTTAATTTTTTTATTAAGAATTTTATAAATGTAGTGTTTTGTACTTTTTGTTTATGTTTTTTTATAAACGTTGAGCGGATGTTTAATTACTTATAGTTCTGACAACTTAGTACATGTTATTGTTAAGTCAAATTTAATTTTAAATTGATCTTAACCCTCTTAGAAAAAGAATATTTGACTATGAACTTTTGAATCTTTATATTTATAGGATTCACATCAATTGATGCTTTTTTGTGTCTTTTAATGATTTTAATGTGTTAATTCCAAATAAAAAACTTAGAAAAATTATTTTGATATGTTTTTAAATGAAAATTACTTTAAAAAACACATGAATATATGATGAATATATGATGAAGGCTCAAAAATCTAGGCTACTTGAATTGATGACAGTATCTTCTAATTTTAAAATCTAAATTATTTGGTCATTGATATATATACTTTGTTGTTTCTTTTTATAAATTCTACCTAATGGATCAACTACCACATATTTCACACATAATAATTGTATAGTTTAAATTTAATATGTTAAACTAAGTATATATGGTATCAAGAATAAGCATAACAACTAAAGTTAAATTACATGTAACTTAATAAATCAAAGTAAAGTACTCTAGTATTAAATTAAAACTAGTATAGATATAATGTAGTTGTTAAAGATATTGTGATGAAAGAAGGAGAATGTTGTTGTTAATTATTAGACTCTGTCTTTAAAATTAAAATGCTCGTAACATGGTGTAAATGATTTCTTTACAAATAGTCTCTCAGGATTTCTACAATATATTTTTTAAAAGATGTATTTTCTTTAAAATATATGAACCAATGGAATAAAAGAACTTAACATTTCTATATAAAGTACCTTAACCTAAGCTATAAAATGAAGAAAAGGGAGCAAAAAACAAAGCAAAGTTAGAGGCACGGAATCTAGAAAAACAGAAAAAAAGAAGGCAAACAAGGTACTGCAAGTTGTGCAGAACACCCATTCTTAAAACCTTATTTATATTGAAATTTGGAACCAAATCCGATGCAAGATTAATTCTGGTAATTACTATGATTAATTCTCGTTATTTAACAACATTAATTACCGCACTACAAGATTTAATAGTTTTACCGACATAATTTTTCCATTGGTATAAGATACATATTTCATCGGTAATTAATTTACTGACGAAATCACTGACGGAAATTATCCGTCGGCAAATATTTCATTGGTAATTTTTTATTCGTCGGTAAATCCGTTGGTAATAAAAAATATTATTACCGACGCGTTTGTTCCGTCAGTAAATCCGTCGGTAATAATATTTGTTTATTACCGACGGATTTACCAACGGATATACCGACGGAAATTTCCGTCAGTAAATATTTAAAAACATTAAAAAAAAATTTATTTTATAAAATTATAAAATAATTAAATTAACATAAATCAACACTGTATAATATATACTCAAAATGCTTGGAAAAAATAATAAGAAAATCAACTCAAACAAATTTGCAACAAATAAATAAAACAAAAAAATAAATTCAACTAAAAAAATTCATATGAAAAAAATGAAGTTGCAATTGCTAAAAATTTAAAAATCCTATAAATAAATCAACTAAAAATTGATCTCATATGAAAAAAAAAATCTCACAACAACATTTCCTCTTCTTGATTCAGGTTTTTTATTGGGGCGCGTTAGCGACGGATTTACCGACGAATAATTGAATATTAATATTTTTTAATTATTCCGTCGGTAATTTTGTTGGTAATATTTTAATTTAAATTTTCAACTTCGTAAAAAGTTTTCAGAAACCACTAACAATTACCGACGATTTTTAATCCGTCAGTGATTCCGTCTGTAATATTTAAATGAAAATTTTAAATCAATTGAATTTTTTCAGAAAACCACCAAATAACATCGATGACTTTTCAATCCGTCAGTGATTTTGTCTGTAAGGAACAACAATTAACAGTGCAATTGGAAAGTGAACAGTTCTAGAGTTCTTTGAAAAATACCAACGAAAAATTCTGTCGGTGATTCCCTTTGAAATTGACATGATGAATAGTGGTCACAGTTTACCAACGGATTTACTGACGGAATTTAGTCCGTCAGTAATTCTGTTGGTAAAAATGATATTTTTTTTTGCTTTGTTTTAATTTTTTTCCCACTATAATTCCCTCGGTATATACCAAGGGTATATTTCCGTTGGTAAAATTCCTCAGAAATTTACCGACAGAAATATTCCCTCGGTATTTCCGTTTGTATTTATTGATTTTCTGGTAGTGATAAAACTAATATGATAGTTTTTATATTTAAAATCAAATGTTTTTTCCTTTAAAAATATCATTTATTAAATAAATGATGATGATTATCCAGACAATTTCTTCATGAACTAACTTTAAAGAGTAATCTTTACGAGGCTAAAAAATTATTTGATAATAAACTTAAACCCAGGCCTAGACCTAGCTCGGGTTGAGTTGTGTTGTGTCATGGCACCCATAACCAACCCATTAATTATTTGAATCAAGAATTGAAGGTATATGGTTAGAGCACTATAAATGTGACCTCTTTAATAAGTTTTAAAAAGTCTAATAAGGAACTAAGAGCAAGAGTGCTCACACAATTCTCACAAAAAAATAAACCAAGATATCTTCACATCCAAAAAAATAAAAGGTATATATATATTTGACTTAAAAAATAAAAAACCATAATTAACTATGGACTTAAAGTTAAACCTAAATAACTAACTTAACAACATGGGTAAAATAAAATAAAAAGTCAAGTCTTCTATAAATAAAAGTTGAATCTGCATAATAACTTTTAGACCTTATCATAAGACATTCTCAATGTCTGGTTGTACTAAATTGTAACCCTATAAGAGACAAGGTCTTTAAAATCTTATGAAAAAATTTTAGTTTGATTCAACCATTATATTAAAAGTCATGACCATTAACATAAAGCTATGTAGTCGAGCTTTAATACATGTTGAGCAAGTTTTAATACATGTTAAACAATCCTTGATCTTTCTTTGAACTCAACTTCATACTTGACACCATCTTAAAATAAGTTCTCAAAGCTTGTTTGGTCTAAGTGTCACGAGTCAACTCATTGAATGTCTCTTTGATCATCTCACATTTTGCATTGTAAATGGTCAAATTAGCATGTGCAATGGATTTTGTGATGTTGACCAAAATTCCCTTTAACAAAACATGATAGGTTTTACTCGGCCTAGAAAGCCATTCTTGCGCGGTTGCCGGAAACCAAAAAAACCAGAGATGTTTATGCTTGAAAGGAAAGCAAGTAGTCATGGTTATATATATATATATATATATATATATATATATATATATATATATATAAGAGGTTGTAGACATATCTGTCCAGATTTGTTTTAGGAAGAATTACCCTAACTTTCCTGATAATTGAAATTTGTAATTTTTTGCCTCTTTCTTTTAAAAGATTACATTTTACATTTTACTTCGTACATAATTGATAATAATTTACATACTCAGGCGTGCATATACTTAATCAATGAAAATTTTTAAAAATAATACAAAAATACATTATAATTTATTTAATATCCAAAGTACCCTTATAATTTATGTATCTTTTTTCTCCTTCTAACACCTTACTTAATTATTTAAATATTATATGGATATGGATATAAATTGATATGTAAATTGTTTTAGTTTGATTCAACCGTTATATTAAAAGTCATAACCATTAACATAAAGCTATGTAGTCAAGCTTTGATACATGTTAAACAAGTTTTAATACATGTTAAACAATCCTTGATCTTTCTTTGAACTCAACTTCATATTTGACACCATCTTAAAAGAAGTTCTCAAAGCTTGCTTGGTCTAAATGTCATGAGTCAACCCATTGAATATCTCTTTGATCATCTCACATTTTGCCTTGTAAATGGTCAAATTAGCATGTGCAATGGATTTTGTGATGTTGACCAAAATTCTCTTTAACAAAACAGGATAGGCTTTACTCGGCCTAGAAGGCCATTCTTGTGCGGTTGCCTAAAATTAAAAAAACCAGATATGTTTATGCTTGAAAGGAAGGCAACGAGTCATGGTTATATATATATAAGAGGTTGTAGACACATCTACCCATATTTATTTTAGAAAGAATTACCCTAACTCTCCTGATAATTGAGATTTGTAATTCGTTGCCTCCTTCTTTTAAAAGATTACATTTTACATTTTACTTCATACATAATTGATAATAATTTACATACCAAGTCAGGCATGCATGTACTTAGTCAATGAAAAAGTTTAAAAATAATACAAAAATACATTATAATTTATTTAATATTCAAAATACCCTTATAATTTATGTATCTTTTTTCTCCTTCTAACACCATACTTAATTTTTTAAATATTATATGCATATGGATATAAATTGATATATATTTTGCTTTAATTTATATGTATTTAGTATAAAAGACCTTGAAGAACTTTAGTATTAGAAAGAGAATAGATAATTATGTAAGAATTATATAGAGATATTCATGTTGAAATTCTGGAAATCTGTCTTTTGGTTGAAAATTAAAAAATTACAGTTTGGTCCTTAAATTTTTGAAAAATATGATTTTGCCCCTAAATTTTGAAAAATGACAGTTCAGTCCCTAGACATAAATAATAGTTTTTAAGATATATTTTGATAGAAAACTCAATTTTATTTGTGGTTTATTATCAAGTTTTTTTATAGTTTCATTTTGAATTGAGAATAGATGTTATTTTATGATAAAATATGTTTAGGTATTTCGAAAGCCCTACAAACAATAACTTTTATATGATTGATGGATATTAGTGTTTGTCTCGGTCTGATCATTGCTATATATTGTGAGTAAATAATACATAATATGCTTATGGGAATTATACTAATATGGAAATAATGCTAATATATGTATAATAATCAATATGAATAATATGATGTCAGAATTAAATGGGATTAAATGGTTATTTCTCCTATCTGAATTATATGATTCTTGTATGGTTTGACGAGTTGTTGATGCAAAATTGTTATATTTTTAATTTGAGGTTTCAAAAAAAGTATGCAATTTGACCCTACAAGAACTACACACACACACACACTTGGTGGTTGTTTTCACAACGCCCACGCTGCGGAATCAAGAAGAGGAAACACCGCCATAAGAGTGCTTCGCTTTGCCGTCCACTCGACCACCACAAACAACCACTCGACCACCACAAACAATTATTTGAAACAGCAAAAATCTTTACTAATCATGGCTTCCATGGCTTTGACTAATCTTGAAGAAAGGGCACACCACAAACCTGAGTCGGTGCCCAATTTGACTGATCTACGCCACGCCTTTAATGATAAATCAATTTGACAAAAGGCTAGAATCATTCAGAGGCGGTAGTGGGATATCCACTCCAATTTCGCTGTTCCATTTACTATTCTTGAGCTAAACGCGGTGTTTTTTTTTATAGAATTTTATATCAAAAATTTCAAAGTATTTTTTTATTTAGAAATATAATAAAATAAAATATTTTTTATTTTTAAAATAATTTTTAATATTAGTACATCAAAATAATCTAAAATTATTAAAAAATTAATTTAAAATATAAAAATAAATAATTTTATAAAAATATTTCTAAAATATAAAAACAGACTAGTTATAAAGTTGACAAACAACATTGAGTGTACTCATGTATGTCTTTTGCAAGAAGTTGGCACCCAAGCTTGGAAAGAAAGCAAAGGTTCAATGGTCAAATGCGAGTAAAAGGCGTCATTCCCCGCGCTTTGTCAAAAAAAGTAGGTTTATGATAAATAACAATCCACGTCCAAGTAATAGGTCAGTAATCAGCATGTAAGATTTGGTCCAAACCACCACCAAGTAATAGGTTTATTTAAGAATATTTATTTTTTAAAAAAATATTTTTAAATTATTTTAATTTATTAATATTAAAAATAAAATTTTTAATACATTTTTAAAAATAATCATTGCTACTCTCTGAACTCTAAGCATGCTTACAAATTCAAGTCATACTTTTATTTTTTTATTTTTTTAATAAGTTCGTTGGGTCTTGAACCACACAATAATAGGAGATAACAATTTTTTTTTTACAGTAAAATCACTTGGATTCGAACATGCCTGTTTATTAAAGGAAGTTACTAAGTGTACAATCATTAGACCATGTTTGTTTGTGTCGAGTCATGCTTTTATTGTCTAAAAACCAAACATGACTCCTATTAATCAGGGAAAATGTTCTATGAAATAATAATAATAATAATAATAATAATAATTATTATTATTATTAGGAAAGAGGAAACGAGGATCCATTGCACCAAGGTAAGGGTAAATATTTAAATAATCTGCAGGGAAAAGCTTCTTACTGGGCCAGGACTGACCAGAAGAGTTCGCAATCCATTTATAAGAATGAGTAGGTTATTGACCCACGTCAGTTAAGCCCTTTGCACTCATTTGTTTGGGCCTGATCACGTGCCACGCCATCGAAGTGGTAAAACAGTCATTTGCTTTTTAAGGAAGCAAAAGCCTACTTTTCACTAGTTGCCTTCAAAAGCGGCAGGAAAATAAAAATGGAAATGCCACCAGACTCCAGAGCATTGATTCGTTGAAGGTGAGCTTCTAGACCTGTTTCTGCTTTTTTCTTTTTCTTTTTCTTAATTCTTTTTTAAAGTATTTTTAACTTTTAAAAAATATTAAATTAATATATTTAATTATTTTAATACACTTATATAAAAAAAATATTATAATATAGCGGCGAGGCTGAAGGTTTCAAAACTTGGAATAGTCCTGCTCCATCATTAGTTGTTCTAACGTATTTGACCTTGGATAGTTGGATGAATGAAAAGTTGACCGTTGACTTTGACTGTCGAAGCGATGCTGGGGTTGGCCGGTGCCTCGTTTTTCTCAGCGATTCAAAGAATTTTTTGGTGGGTTGTTGCTAACCGACTGACAAGGGAATTTAAAGGGTTTTGTTTTTATAATAGCAGTAGTAATTTTTTTAAAAGTATATTTTATTTAAAAATATATTAAATAATTATTATTTTTTCGTTACTTGTGCCGACTGCCGAGAGCTGCTTTGGCCTAGCAGAAATAAAATTGAGAAAAATAATTATTAAACTAATCTTGGAAGAAATACAATTGGGAAAAATTTTGTTTAGGTTTTTGCTAACAGAGGATGGAGTTTAATTCTCACGTTCTTTTGAATATTCAATTTTGAGAGTAAATAAAATTCAAATCTGATTTTTTTTTAATACTGCCTGATTGAAACTTGAAAATATCAAATACGAAATTTCTGCCAGTGCATTCGATGAATGGACTTCACATGCAAAGCCTACTCATTCTTACCGTACGATGAAACCAAAAATAATTTAATCTAAGTTCAGATTTTTTTTCAATATAAAATAATATTGTGATATTGTTAACCTATATATATATATATATGTATATGTATATATCATAAGCTTTAAACACGTACCAGAATTAAAATCAATCATGGTGGAAGTGATTTTTACCTCTTAATCACAAAGAAATTGATAAGAAATCCAAGCTTTCTTCATTTCTTCTCTTTCTCTTTCTAACTTCTAACACCTCTATTTTTAAGTTTATAGCACTTTTCAAAACTTGAAATCCTTTGTTTTAATCCTTCAAAAACTTCTGTAAACACTTTAGTCTTGTTCTATTAAGTGTTTTAATGTAAGAAAATAAAAAGAATCATGAAAAATTACTCTCCTTTCTTCACTTAATAATCGGTAGCTCTTGGCTTTCAAAATAAGCCAATAAATATATTTATATGCCCCTATTAATTTTTATTTATAATAGTGCTACTAGACTTCAATTGGAGAGATTTTTGTTTACCCAAGTATCCTATCTCAACGTAATTTTTAAAACTTGTTTTGCCTTGAAGTTTTAATCTATAAAACTTAATTTTAAATAATTTAATACATATATATTTATTTTATTCCATTATATTTTCTGGCTAATTTTCTAATATTTCATTAACAATAATATTTTTAACCAGGGTTTTACGATGAATATCCAATATTTTGATCTATAAGAAATGGTATATTGTTCCGGTACGTGCAAGTTAAAAAAAGAGAGTTAAACAGTAAAATATAAAGCAAATAAACAAACTAAAATGTAAAGAAAAGTTATATATAAAGAAAACAGTAAAAGAAAAGGAATAAATTGCAGAAAATTTATAAATTGTATAAATTATAAGGCTAATCAATTTTTCCATAATTGAATGAAATATTTAAATTAATACAATATTAGAATTTCACTTAAATACCTAATTCTAATCATAAATAAATTGTTTGTATTACACGATGAATTATATAACATGAACTGAACTATAATTTACTATACGTGTCCTTTCTACTAATTACATAAATCCTAACTTTTCCTACAAATTCTAGTTTACCCCGTTGAAAAATATATGATAAAAGAAAAGGGAATTTTCGTGGTTTTGAAAGGAATCAAGTTTTGATTATAGAAAACAAGAACGGCAGGAGGATGCGTTGACAGCTAAAAGAAAAGGACTGGTTACCGAGTTGGTGGCGTCAAACGCGGTCCTATCCTCGTGCTAGATATTTAATTATTTTGTAGTTACGGAGAAGAAGCTCGTTTGTTTTTTTAGTATAAAAAGAATTTTCGGAATTTTTTATTTTAAATTAATTTTTTTATAATTTTAAATTATTTTAATGTACTTATATTTAAAAATTAAAAAATTTATTATATATATATATATTAAAAAAACAATTTGAAATAGAAGCTCAACTTCGCCCCCTGCTACAAGCAAGTTCCGGTCAAAGGCATCAATCATCCCCTTCTTTTTATTTTATTTTATTTTATGCTTTTCTTAAAAAAGAAATCAGAAATGACGAGTGACCTTCGAGAAGAGTGCTTCGAACAAAAACAACCCGTCCTTTCGTGTTACCACCATCCCAAGTTCTTCCCTTCCCTTCGTATATAAATAATAATATTCATCCTCACATTCCTCAAATAAAGTACAAACAATGCGTTTCGCTCCTGCTTTTCTTTAAACGGCCACGATCACTCCTGCTTGTACACGCAATCCTACTCGGTCCTCGGCGATTACGACGAGGACACGCCCCCCGTACCTTTTGACGGACTCGCCCACCTAACTATTTATTACCATTTTCGCTTGTGCCACAACACTCTGCCTCTCCCTCTCCCTCTCTCAAGTCCTGGAAAACCTGAAAAGCTAAACTAAAACGAAGCGGGGACAGATTCTAAACCAGTTACTGCAGTGGCGCGTCTTTTCACTCATCAAATGGGCCAATCATCTTCCACCGTTAGTTATCCTATCAATCAATTTTTAATCTCACCGGAACCCTCGGTCTTCACCGACGAAATCAAAATCGGCCCTCTTACAGACTACACGGACGGCATACCAGACGAGTGTTTAGCTTGCATCTTTCAGCTCCTCAACGCCACAGACCGCAAAAGCTCCTCCCTTGTCTGCAAACGATGGTTGCGCGTCGATGGTCAAAGCCGCCGCCGGCTTTCTCTCAATGCGCAATCGGAGATAACCTCTTATGTACCTTCGATCTTTACTCGATTCGATTCGGTTGCTAAACTCTCTCTCCGGTGTGACCGGAAATCTCTTAGCTTAAACGACGATGCGTTGCGCATGATTTCTATCCAGTGCGAGAGTCTGACGCGGCTCAAGCTTCGTGGATGCCGTGAAGTAACAGAACTAGGTATGGCTGATTTTGCTAAAAATTGTAAGAACTTAACGAAGTTTTCTTGCGGTTCGTGCAATTTGGGGCTAAAGGAATT
>JAAWWB010001784.1:0-5000 GCA_018804465.1 Populus tomentosa
GGGCAGTGCTGGAATCGGCAGCGCCGACGAAATCGGCGAGTCGTCAGAATCGGCGGCCGGTGCTGACGATGAGTCCGGACGATTTATAGTCTAAGGCTTGACGAAAACGACTGGGGTCCTAGGCTCACGCTGGGGCAGTGGCGCGATGCCACAGTGGGAAAAAATGCGTCTGCGCCACGGACAATCGCAGCGCAGATTTTTTGAGAACAGGGCGGACGCTGGGCTGTCCAGGCCAGGCAGGAAAAATCGTCAATGGGATGCTCTGACGAGCAAGGGCTGTTCAACAAGCGGGCAGTGCTGGAATCGGCAACGCCGACTAAGATCGGCGAAGTCGGCAGAATCGGCGGCCGGTGCTGACGATGAGTCCGGACGATTTATAGTCCTAGCTTGACGAAAACGACTGGGGGCCTAGGCTCACGCTGGGGCAGTGGCAGCGATGCCAACAGTGGGAAAAATCGGCAGCGATGCCAACAGTGGGAAAAATCGGCAGCGCAGATTTTTTGCCGAACATGGGCTGGACGCTGGGCTGTCCAGGCCAGGCAGGAAAAATCGTCAAGGGATGCGCTGACGAAGCAGGGGCTGTTCAGACACAGCGGGCAGTGCTGGAATCGGCAGCGCCGACGAAATCGGGAAAGTCGGCAGAATCGGCCGGCCGGTGCTGAGATGAGTCCGGACGATTTATAGTCCTAGGCTTGACGGAAAACGACTGGGGGCCTAGGCTCACGCTGGGCAGTGGCAGCGATGCCAACAGTGGGAAAATCGGCAGCGATGCCAACAGTGGGAAAAATCGGCAGCGCAGATTTTTTGACGAACATGGGCTGGACGCTGGGCTGTCCAGGCCAGGCAGGAAAAATCGTCAAGGGGATGCGCTGACGAAGCAGGGGCTGTTCAGGACACAGCGGGGCAGTGCTGGAATCGGCAGCGCCGACGAAATCGGCGAAGTCGGCAGAATCGGCGGCCGGTGCTGACGATGAGTCCGGACGATTTATAGTCCTAGGCTTGACGAAACGACTGGGGGCCTAGGCTCACGCTGGGGCAGTGGCAGCGATGCCAACAGTGGGAAAAATCGGCAGCGATGCCAACAGTGGGAAAAATCGGCAGCGCAGATTTTTTGACGAACATGGGCTGGACGCTGGGCTGTCCAGGCCAGGCAGGAAAAATCGTCAAGGGGATGCGCTGACGAAGCAGGGGCTGTTCAGACACAGCGGGCAGTGCTGGAATCGGCAGCGCCGACGAAATCGGCGAAGTCGGCAGAATCGGCGGCCGGTGCTGACGATGAGTCCGGACGATTTATAGTCCTAGGCTTGACGAAAACGACTGGGGGCCTAGGCTCACGCTGGGGCAGTGGCAGCGATGCCAACAGTGGGAAAAATCGGCAGCGATGCCAACAGTGGGAAAAATCGGCAGCGCAGATTTTTTGACGAACATGGGCTGGACGCTTGGCTGTCCAGGCCAGGCAGGAAAAATCGTCAAGGGGATGCGCTGACGAAGCAGGGGCTGTTCAGACACAGCGGGCAGTGCTGGAATCGGCAGCGCCGACGAAATCGGCGAAGTCGGCAGAATCGGCGCCGGTGCTGACGATGAGTCCGGACGATTTATAGTCCTAGGCTTGACGAAAACGACTGGGGGCCTAGGCTCACGCTGGGGCAGTGGCAGCGATGCCAACAGTGGGAAAAATCGGCAGCGATGCCAACAGTGGGAAAAATCGGCAGCGCAGATTTTTTGACGAACATGGGCTGGACGCTGGGCTGTCCAGGCCAGGCAGGAAAAATCGTCAAGGGGATGCGCTGACGAAGCAGGGGCTGTTCAGACACAGCGGGCAGTGCTGGAATCGGCAGCGCCGACGAAATCGGCGAAGTCGGCAGAATCGGCGGCCGGTGCTGACGATGAGTCCGGACGATTTATAGTCCTAGGCTTGACGAAAACGACTGGGGGCCTAGGCTCACGCTGGGGCAGTGGCAGCGATGCCAACAGTGGGAAAAATCGGCAGCGATGCCAACAGTGGGAAAAATCGGCAGCGCAGATTTTTTGACGAACATGGGCTGGACGCTGGGCTGTCCAGGCCAGGCAGAAGGGGATGCGCTGACGAAGCAGGGGCTGTTCAGACACAGCGGGCAGTGCTGGAATCGGCAGCGCCGACGAAATCGGCGAAGTCGGCAGAATCGGCGGCCGGTGCTGACGATGAGTCCGGACGATTTATAGTCCTAGGCTTGACGAAAACGACTGGGGGCCTAGGCTCACGCTGGGGCAGTGGCAGCGATGCCAACAGTGGGAAAAATCGGCAGCGATGCCAACAGTGGGAAAAATCGGCAGCGCAGATTTTTTGACGAACATGGGCTGGACGCTGGGCTGTCCAGGCCAGGCAGAAGGGGATGCGCTGACGAAGCAGGGGCTGTTCAGACACAGCGGGCAGTGCTGGAATCGGCAGCGCCGACGAAATCGGCGAAGTCGGCAGCAGGTGGTGACGATGAGTCTGGATGGACGGACTGCATAGTCCAAGGCTTGACGAAAAAGACTGTTGGTCTAGACACTGGGGCAGTGGCAGCCCGTGGGACTGTGTCGCCAGATTCGTCCGCAGCGTTGGCTTATTGGTGCGGTGGGCTGATGCGAGTGGGGACTGGGGGCAGCGGACAGTGAAAGCAAGAGTTTCCCCGAGGCTGCCGGGAAAAACGCCGCTCGGGATGGACGGGGTGAGATGACCCGGCTGCCCGCAACGAGTCATTCAATTCTCTGCCCTATCAACATAACTCCCGATGTGTTGTTCGCTATCTTGGAAGAAGAGATCTCTTCCTCCCCGGGATGGCCGGGTGCGATTACCCGGCGGCGGCGTTCAAATCACTGCCCTATCGGCTACAACTGCTGATGGGGGGATTAGAGGCCTGCCATGGTGGTGAGGGGAGGCGAAGACCGTGAAAGCAAGAGTTTTCCCGGGGCTCCTCCGGTGGCCGCGGCATGCGGGCTGCTGGTTTTCCCGCATTCCGCCAATAAAACGTCGTGCTTTCCACATGAAATCAATCCAGTAAAATCAGCCATATTTTTGTGAGGCTGCCAGCCGAATTTGGGGTCATTCCGGGCCGGTTCCTATTTTTGCGTATTTCCTTGATTTTTAATGGTAGGAAAATAAAAAAAATACTTCCCCACCCCGAAAAATTCCGGGATTATTTCTGGAGGTGGACTGGATTTTTGCCAACCTATGTGCAAAATTTCAGCTCAAAATACCAAGAAATGAATTTTTTAGAGGGGGGGTGACAGCTGGGACCTAGTAGTGTCTACCCCTGCCAGAGCTGCAATAACACTTATAGCTCTTTAGGGGGGTGCCCCCCGACTGGCCATGGGGCGCGGGGGATTTGCGAGCTGCTGCTACGCTCGGACTAACGTGGGGGGCCTCACGGCCCGAAGTAACGCCGCCATCGATGACCCGTTTTCCGGCCGGCGACGACCCGATTCCGGCCACCGTCCCTATAAAAATCACACACGCGCGCGCGCGCCCGCCCGCGCCCGCGCTTGGCGCTGGGGCGCTGGGGCCTGGGGGCCTGGGGCCTGAGGGCCTGGGGCCCTTGGGGGCCCTTGGGCTCTTGGGCGATTGGGCGCGCGCGCGCGCGGCAATGATTCCCAGGCAGCCATGCTGCGCTGCGCAACGGGGGCTGACGCGGGGACAGCCCCTGCTGGCTTGCTATCTTACCCGCGGGGGGGCTGCCTTCGGGCCCTGGCCCCCCGCGCTCTTGCCTGCCCCCCGCGCGGGAGAGGCTACTAGGTACACGCTGGGGCAGGGGCAGCGGCAGCGGCAGCGATGCCGACAGTGGGAAAAATCGGCAGCGCGGATTTGTGCCGCTGCAGGCCCGTCGCGGAAAATCGGCAGCGCGGATTTGTGAACCTGCAGGCCCGTCGCGGAAAATCGGCAGCGATGCCGACAGTGGGAAAAATCGGCAGCGCGGATTTGTGCAGTTAAAAAGCCCGTCGGGGAAAATCGGCAGCGCGGATTTGTGAACCTGCAGGCCCGTCGCGGAAAATCGGCAGCGATGCCGACAGTGGGAAAAATCGGCAGCGATGCCGACAGTGGGAAAAATCGGCAGCGCGGATTTGTGCCGCTGCAGGCCCGTCGCGGAAAATCGGCAGCGCAGATTTGTTGACGAACACGGGCTGGACGCTGGGCTGGCCAGGCCAGGCAGGAAAATTCGTCTAGGGGGCAGGCTCACGGCAACGGGGGCTGACGCGGGGACAGCCCCTGCTGGCTTGCTATCTTGCCCGCGGGGGGGCTGCCTTCGGGCCCTGGCCCCCCGCGCTCTTGCCTGCCCCCCGCGCGGGAGAGGCTAGGCGCTGCAGGGGCCAGCCCGACGTCGCTGGCCGCGGCATGCGCGCTGCTGGTTTTCCCGCATTCCGCCTAGAAAACGTCGTGCTTTCCACATGAAATCAATCCAGTAAAATCAGCCATATTTTTGTGAGGCTGCCAGCCGAATTTGGGGTCATTCCGGGCCGGTTCCTATTTTTGCGTATTTCCTTGATTTTTAATGGTAGGAAAATAAAAAAAATACTTCCCGACCTCGAAAAAATCTGGGAAAATTTATAAAGGTGGATTGGATTTTTGCCAACCTATGTGCAAAATTTCAGCTCAAAATACCAAGAAATGAATTTTTTAGAGGGGGGGTGACAGCTGGGACCTAGTAGTGTCTACCCCTGCCAGAGCTGCAATAACACTTATAGCTCTTTAGGGGGGTGCCCCCTGACTGGCCATGGGGCGCGCTGGCTGGCGCCCATAGGCCTGCCGCGGGGGATTTGTGAGCTGCTGCTACACTCGGACTAACGTGGGGGGTCTCATGGCCCGAAGTAATGCCGCCATCGATGACCCGTTTTCCGGCCGGCGACGACCCGATTCCGGCCACCGTCCCTGTGACCCGCTCCAAGCCGTTGGGCGCGTTGGGGCTGCTTATCCGCGGCTGCGGGCGCGCACGCACTCTGATTTGCCAGCGCTCGTGCCAACCAATAGGCAGCCCCAACGCGCC
>JAAWWB010001784.1:15000-17500 GCA_018804465.1 Populus tomentosa
AGCGCAGATTTTTTGACGAACATGGGCTGGACGCTGGGCTGTCCAGGCCAGGCAGAAGGGGATGCGCTGACGAAGCAGGGGCTGTTCAGACACAGCGGGCAGTGCTGGAATCGGCAGCGCCGACGAAATCGGCGAAGTCGGCAGAATCGGCGGCCGGTGCTGACGATGAGTCCGGACGATTTATAGTCCTAGGCTTGACGAAAACGACTGGGGGCCTAGGCTCACGCTGGGGCAGTGGCAGCGATGCCAACAGTGGGAAAAATCGGCAGCGATGCCAACAGTGGGAAAAATCGGCAGCGCAGATTTTTTGACGAACATGGGCTGGACGCTGGGCTGTCCAGGCCAGGCAGAAGGGGATGCGCTGACGAAGCAGGGGCTGTTCAGACACAGCGGGCAGTGCTGGAATCGGCAGCGCCGACGAAATCGGCGAAGTCGGCAGCAGGTGGTGACGATGAGTCTGGATGGACGGACTGCATAGTCCAAGGCTTGACGAAAAAGACTGTTGGTCTAGACACTGGGGCAGTGGCAGCCCGTGGGACTGTGTCGCCAGATTCGTCCGCAGCGTTGGCTTATTGGTGCGGTGGGCTGATGCGAGTGGGGACTGGGGGCAGCGGACAGTGAAAGCAAGAGTTTCCCCGAGGCTGCCGGGAAAAACGCCGCTCGGGATGGACGGGGTGAGATGACCCGGCTGCCCGCAACGAGTCATTCAATTCTCTGCCCTATCAACATAACTCCCGATGTGTTGTTCGCTATCTTGGAAGAAGAGATCTCTTCCTCCCCGGGATGGCCGGGTGCGATTACCCGGCGGCGGCGTTCAAATCACTGCCCTATCGGCTACAACTGCTGATGGGGGGATTAGAGGCCTGCCATGGTGGTGAGGGGAGGCGAAGACCGTGAAAGCAAGAGTTTTCCCGGGGCTCCTCCGGTGGCCGCGGCATGCGGGCTGCTGGTTTTCCCGCATTCCGCCAATAAAACGTCGTGCTTTCCACATGAAATCAATCCAGTAAAATCAGCCATATTTTTGTGAGGCTGCCAGCCGAATTTGGGGTCATTCCGGGCCGGTTCCTATTTTTGCGTATTTCCTTGATTTTTAATGGTAGGAAAATAAAAAAAATACTTCCCCACCCCGAAAAATTCCGGGATTATTTCTGGAGGTGGACTGGATTTTTGCCAACCTATGTGCAAAATTTCAGCTCAAAATACCAAGAAATGAATTTTTTAGAGGGGGGGTGACAGCTGGGACCTAGTAGTGTCTACCCCTGCCAGAGCTGCAATAACACTTATAGCTCTTTAGGGGGGTGCCCCCCGACTGGCCATGGGGCGCGGGGGATTTGCGAGCTGCTGCTACGCTCGGACTAACGTGGGGGGCCTCACGGCCCGAAGTAACGCCGCCATCGATGACCCGTTTTCCGGCCGGCGACGACCCGATTCCGGCCACCGTCCCTATAAAAATCACACACGCGCGCGCGCGCCCGCCCGCGCCCGCGCTTGGCGCTGGGGCGCTGGGGCCTGGGGGCCTGGGGCCTGAGGGCCTGGGGCCCTTGGGGGCCCTTGGGCTCTTGGGCGATTGGGCGCGCGCGCGCGCGGCAATGATTCCCAGGCAGCCATGCTGCGCTGCGCAACGGGGGCTGACGCGGGGACAGCCCCTGCTGGCTTGCTATCTTACCCGCGGGGGGGCTGCCTTCGGGCCCTGGCCCCCCGCGCTCTTGCCTGCCCCCCGCGCGGGAGAGGCTACTAGGTACACGCTGGGGCAGGGGCAGCGGCAGCGGCAGCGATGCCGACAGTGGGAAAAATCGGCAGCGCGGATTTGTGCCGCTGCAGGCCCGTCGCGGAAAATCGGCAGCGCGGATTTGTGAACCTGCAGGCCCGTCGCGGAAAATCGGCAGCGATGCCGACAGTGGGAAAAATCGGCAGCGCGGATTTGTGCAGTTAAAAAGCCCGTCGGGGAAAATCGGCAGCGCGGATTTGTGAACCTGCAGGCCCGTCGCGGAAAATCGGCAGCGATGCCGACAGTGGGAAAAATCGGCAGCGATGCCGACAGTGGGAAAAATCGGCAGCGCGGATTTGTGCCGCTGCAGGCCCGTCGCGGAAAATCGGCAGCGCAGATTTGTTGACGAACACGGGCTGGACGCTGGGCTGGCCAGGCCAGGCAGGAAAATTCGTCTAGGGGGCAGGCTCACGGCAACGGGGGCTGACGCGGGGACAGCCCCTGCTGGCTTGCTATCTTGCCCGCGGGGGGGCTGCCTTCGGGCCCTGGCCCCCCGCGCTCTTGCCTGCCCCCCGCGCGGGAGAGGCTAGGCGCTGCAGGGGCCAGCCCGACGTCGCTGGCCGCGGCATGCGCGCTGCTGGTTTTCCCGCATTCCGCCTAGAAAACGTCGTGCTTTCCACATGAAATCAATCCAGTAAAATCAGCCATATTTTTGTGAGGCTGCCAGCCGAATTTGGGGTCATTCCGGGCCGGTTCCTATTTTTGCGTATTTCCTTGATTTTTAATGGTAGG
>JAAWWB010001784.1:22500-25000 GCA_018804465.1 Populus tomentosa
CAGTGCTGGAATCGGCAGCGCCGACGAAATCGGCGAAGTCGGCAGAATCGGCGGCCGGTGCTGACGATGAGTCCGGACGATTTATAGTCCTAGGCTTGACGAAAACGACTGGGGGCCTAGGCTCACGCTGGGGCAGTGGCAGCGATGCCAACAGTGGGAAAAATCGGCAGCGATGCCAACAGTGGGAAAAATCGGCAGCGCAGATTTTTTGACGAACATGGGCTGGACGCTGGGCTGTCCAGGCCAGGCAGAAGGGGATGCGCTGACGAAGCAGGGGCTGTTCAGACACAGCGGGCAGTGCTGGAATCGGCAGCGCCGACGAAATCGGCGAAGTCGGCAGAATCGGCGGCCGGTGCTGACGATGAGTCCGGACGATTTATAGTCCTAGGCTTGACGAAAACGACTGGGGGCCTAGGCTCACGCTGGGGCAGTGGCAGCGATGCCAACAGTGGGAAAAATCGGCAGCGATGCCAACAGTGGGAAAAATCGGCAGCGCAGATTTTTTGACGAACATGGGCTGGACGCTGGGCTGTCCAGGCCAGGCAGAAGGGGATGCGCTGACGAAGCAGGGGCTGTTCAGACACAGCGGGCAGTGCTGGAATCGGCAGCGCCGACGAAATCGGCGAAGTCGGCAGCAGGTGGTGACGATGAGTCTGGATGGACGGACTGCATAGTCCAAGGCTTGACGAAAAAGACTGTTGGTCTAGACACTGGGGCAGTGGCAGCCCGTGGGACTGTGTCGCCAGATTCGTCCGCAGCGTTGGCTTATTGGTGCGGTGGGCTGATGCGAGTGGGGACTGGGGGCAGCGGACAGTGAAAGCAAGAGTTTCCCCGAGGCTGCCGGGAAAAACGCCGCTCGGGATGGACGGGGTGAGATGACCCGGCTGCCCGCAACGAGTCATTCAATTCTCTGCCCTATCAACATAACTCCCGATGTGTTGTTCGCTATCTTGGAAGAAGAGATCTCTTCCTCCCCGGGATGGCCGGGTGCGATTACCCGGCGGCGGCGTTCAAATCACTGCCCTATCGGCTACAACTGCTGATGGGGGGATTAGAGGCCTGCCATGGTGGTGAGGGGAGGCGAAGACCGTGAAAGCAAGAGTTTTCCCGGGGCTCCTCCGGTGGCCGCGGCATGCGGGCTGCTGGTTTTCCCGCATTCCGCCAATAAAACGTCGTGCTTTCCACATGAAATCAATCCAGTAAAATCAGCCATATTTTTGTGAGGCTGCCAGCCGAATTTGGGGTCATTCCGGGCCGGTTCCTATTTTTGCGTATTTCCTTGATTTTTAATGGTAGGAAAATAAAAAAAAATACTTCCCCACCCCGAAAAATTCCGGGATTATTTCTGGAGGTGGACTGGATTTTTGCCAACCTATGTGCAAAATTTCAGCTCAAAATACCAAGAAATGAATTTTTTAGAGGGGGGGTGACAGCTGGGACCTAGTAGTGTCTACCCCTGCCAGAGCTGCAATAACACTTATAGCTCTTTAGGGGGGTGCCCCCCGACTGGCCATGGGGCGCGGGGGATTTGCGAGCTGCTGCTACGCTCGGACTAACGTGGGGGGCCTCACGGCCCGAAGTAACGCCGCCATCGATGACCCGTTTTCCGGCCGGCGACGACCCGATTCCGGCCACCGTCCCTATAAAAATCACACACGCGCGCGCGCGCCCGCCCGCGCCCGCGCTTGGCGCTGGGGCGCTGGGGCCTGGGGGCCTGGGGCCTGAGGGCCTGGGGCCCTTGGGGGCCCTTGGGCTCTTGGGCGATTGGGCGCGCGCGCGCGCGGCAATGATTCCCAGGCAGCCATGCTGCGCTGCGCAACGGGGGCTGACGCGGGGACAGCCCCTGCTGGCTTGCTATCTTACCCGCGGGGGGGCTGCCTTCGGGCCCTGGCCCCCCGCGCTCTTGCCTGCCCCCCGCGCGGGAGAGGCTACTAGGTACACGCTGGGGCAGGGGCAGCGGCAGCGGCAGCGATGCCGACAGTGGGAAAAATCGGCAGCGCGGATTTGTGCCGCTGCAGGCCCGTCGCGGAAAATCGGCAGCGCGGATTTGTGAACCTGCAGGCCCGTCGCGGAAAATCGGCAGCGATGCCGACAGTGGGAAAAATCGGCAGCGCGGATTTGTGCAGTTAAAAAGCCCGTCGGGGAAAATCGGCAGCGCGGATTTGTGAACCTGCAGGCCCGTCGCGGAAAATCGGCAGCGATGCCGACAGTGGGAAAAATCGGCAGCGATGCCGACAGTGGGAAAAATCGGCAGCGCGGATTTGTGCCGCTGCAGGCCCGTCGCGGAAAATCGGCAGCGCAGATTTGTTGACGAACACGGGCTGGACGCTGGGCTGGCCAGGCCAGGCAGGAAAATTCGTCTAGGGGGCAGGCTCACGGCAACGGGGGCTGACGCGGGGACAGCCCCTGCTGGCTTGCTATCTTGCCCGCGGGGGGGCTGCCTTCGGGCCCTGGCCCCCCGCGCTCTTGCCTGCCCCCCGCGCGGGAGAGGCTAGGCGCT
>JAAWWB010001784.1:35000-37500 GCA_018804465.1 Populus tomentosa
CGCTGGGGCAGTGGCAGCGATGCCAACAGTGGGAAAAATCGGCAGCGATGCCAACAGTGGGAAAAATCGGCAGCGCAGATTTTTTGACGAACATGGGCTGGACGCTTGGCTGTCCAGGCCAGGCAGGAAAAATCGTCAAGGGGATGCGCTGACGAAGCAGGGGCTGTTCAGACACAGCGGGCAGTGCTGGAATCGGCAGCGCCGACGAAATCGGCGAAGTCGGCAGAATCGGCGCCGGTGCTGACGATGAGTCCGGACGATTTATAGTCCTAGGCTTGACGAAAACGACTGGGGGCCTAGGCTCACGCTGGGGCAGTGGCAGCGATGCCAACAGTGGGAAAAATCGGCAGCGATGCCAACAGTGGGAAAAATCGGCAGCGCAGATTTTTTGACGAACATGGGCTGGACGCTGGGCTGTCCAGGCCAGGCAGGAAAAATCGTCAAGGGGATGCGCTGACGAAGCAGGGGCTGTTCAGACACAGCGGGCAGTGCTGGAATCGGCAGCGCCGACGAAATCGGCGAAGTCGGCAGAATCGGCGGCCGGTGCTGACGATGAGTCCGGACGATTTATAGTCCTAGGCTTGACGAAAACGACTGGGGGCCTAGGCTCACGCTGGGGCAGTGGCAGCGATGCCAACAGTGGGAAAAATCGGCAGCGATGCCAACAGTGGGAAAAATCGGCAGCGCAGATTTTTTGACGAACATGGGCTGGACGCTGGGCTGTCCAGGCCAGGCAGAAGGGGATGCGCTGACGAAGCAGGGGCTGTTCAGACACAGCGGGCAGTGCTGGAATCGGCAGCGCCGACGAAATCGGCGAAGTCGGCAGAATCGGCGGCCGGTGCTGACGATGAGTCCGGACGATTTATAGTCCTAGGCTTGACGAAAACGACTGGGGGCCTAGGCTCACGCTGGGGCAGTGGCAGCGATGCCAACAGTGGGAAAAATCGGCAGCGATGCCAACAGTGGGAAAAATCGGCAGCGCAGATTTTTTGACGAACATGGGCTGGACGCTGGGCTGTCCAGGCCAGGCAGAAGGGGATGCGCTGACGAAGCAGGGGCTGTTCAGACACAGCGGGCAGTGCTGGAATCGGCAGCGCCGACGAAATCGGCGAAGTCGGCAGCAGGTGGTGACGATGAGTCTGGATGGACGGACTGCATAGTCCAAGGCTTGACGAAAAAGACTGTTGGTCTAGACACTGGGGCAGTGGCAGCCCGTGGGACTGTGTCGCCAGATTCGTCCGCAGCGTTGGCTTATTGGTGCGGTGGGCTGATGCGAGTGGGGACTGGGGGCAGCGGACAGTGAAAGCAAGAGTTTCCCCGAGGCTGCCGGGAAAAACGCCGCTCGGGATGGACGGGGTGAGATGACCCGGCTGCCCGCAACGAGTCATTCAATTCTCTGCCCTATCAACATAACTCCCGATGTGTTGTTCGCTATCTTGGAAGAAGAGATCTCTTCCTCCCCGGGATGGCCGGGTGCGATTACCCGGCGGCGGCGTTCAAATCACTGCCCTATCGGCTACAACTGCTGATGGGGGGATTAGAGGCCTGCCATGGTGGTGAGGGGAGGCGAAGACCGTGAAAGCAAGAGTTTTCCCGGGGCTCCTCCGGTGGCCGCGGCATGCGGGCTGCTGGTTTTCCCGCATTCCGCCAATAAAACGTCGTGCTTTCCACATGAAATCAATCCAGTAAAATCAGCCATATTTTTGTGAGGCTGCCAGCCGAATTTGGGGTCATTCCGGGCCGGTTCCTATTTTTGCGTATTTCCTTGATTTTTAATGGTAGGAAAATAAAAAAAAATACTTCCCCACCCCGAAAAATTCCGGGATTATTTCTGGAGGTGGACTGGATTTTTGCCAACCTATGTGCAAAATTTCAGCTCAAAATACCAAGAAATGAATTTTTTAGAGGGGGGGTGACAGCTGGGACCTAGTAGTGTCTACCCCTGCCAGAGCTGCAATAACACTTATAGCTCTTTAGGGGGGTGCCCCCCGACTGGCCATGGGGCGCGGGGGATTTGCGAGCTGCTGCTACGCTCGGACTAACGTGGGGGGCCTCACGGCCCGAAGTAACGCCGCCATCGATGACCCGTTTTCCGGCCGGCGACGACCCGATTCCGGCCACCGTCCCTATAAAAATCACACACGCGCGCGCGCGCCCGCCCGCGCCCGCGCTTGGCGCTGGGGCGCTGGGGCCTGGGGGCCTGGGGCCTGAGGGCCTGGGGCCCTTGGGGGCCCTTGGGCTCTTGGGCGATTGGGCGCGCGCGCGCGCGGCAATGATTCCCAGGCAGCCATGCTGCGCTGCGCAACGGGGGCTGACGCGGGGACAGCCCCTGCTGGCTTGCTATCTTACCCGCGGGGGGGCTGCCTTCGGGCCCTGGCCCCCCGCGCTCTTGCCTGCCCCCCGCGCGGGAGAGGCTACTAGGTACACGCTGGGGCAGGGGCAGCGGCAGCGGCAGCGATGCCGACAGTGGGAAAAATCGGCAGCGCGGATTTGTGCCGCT
>JAAWWB010001784.1:47500-50000 GCA_018804465.1 Populus tomentosa
GGAAAAATCGTCAAGGGGATGCGCTGACGAAGCAGGGGCTGTTCAGACACAGCGGGCAGTGCTGGAATCGGCAGCGCCGACGAAATCGGCGAAGTCGGCAGAATCGGCGCCGGTGCTGACGATGAGTCCGGACGATTTATAGTCCTAGGCTTGACGAAAACGACTGGGGGCCTAGGCTCACGCTGGGGCAGTGGCAGCGATGCCAACAGTGGGAAAAATCGGCAGCGATGCCAACAGTGGGAAAAATCGGCAGCGCAGATTTTTTGACGAACATGGGCTGGACGCTGGGCTGTCCAGGCCAGGCAGGAAAAATCGTCAAGGGGATGCGCTGACGAAGCAGGGGCTGTTCAGACACAGCGGGCAGTGCTGGAATCGGCAGCGCCGACGAAATCGGCGAAGTCGGCAGAATCGGCGGCCGGTGCTGACGATGAGTCCGGACGATTTATAGTCCTAGGCTTGACGAAAACGACTGGGGGCCTAGGCTCACGCTGGGGCAGTGGCAGCGATGCCAACAGTGGGAAAAATCGGCAGCGATGCCAACAGTGGGAAAAATCGGCAGCGCAGATTTTTTGACGAACATGGGCTGGACGCTTGGCTGTCCAGGCCAGGCAGGAAAAATCGTCAAGGGGATGCGCTGACGAAGCAGGGGCTGTTCAGACACAGCGGGCAGTGCTGGAATCGGCAGCGCCGACGAAATCGGCGAAGTCGGCAGAATCGGCGCCGGTGCTGACGATGAGTCCGGACGATTTATAGTCCTAGGCTTGACGAAAACGACTGGGGGCCTAGGCTCACGCTGGGGCAGTGGCAGCGATGCCAACAGTGGGAAAAATCGGCAGCGATGCCAACAGTGGGAAAAATCGGCAGCGCAGATTTTTTGACGAACATGGGCTGGACGCTGGGCTGTCCAGGCCAGGCAGGAAAAATCGTCAAGGGGATGCGCTGACGAAGCAGGGGCTGTTCAGACACAGCGGGCAGTGCTGGAATCGGCAGCGCCGACGAAATCGGCGAAGTCGGCAGAATCGGCGGCCGGTGCTGACGATGAGTCCGGACGATTTATAGTCCTAGGCTTGACGAAAACGACTGGGGGCCTAGGCTCACGCTGGGGCAGTGGCAGCGATGCCAACAGTGGGAAAAATCGGCAGCGATGCCAACAGTGGGAAAAATCGGCAGCGCAGATTTTTTGACGAACATGGGCTGGACGCTGGGCTGTCCAGGCCAGGCAGAAGGGGATGCGCTGACGAAGCAGGGGCTGTTCAGACACAGCGGGCAGTGCTGGAATCGGCAGCGCCGACGAAATCGGCGAAGTCGGCAGAATCGGCGGCCGGTGCTGACGATGAGTCCGGACGATTTATAGTCCTAGGCTTGACGAAAACGACTGGGGGCCTAGGCTCACGCTGGGGCAGTGGCAGCGATGCCAACAGTGGGAAAAATCGGCAGCGATGCCAACAGTGGGAAAAATCGGCAGCGCAGATTTTTTGACGAACATGGGCTGGACGCTGGGCTGTCCAGGCCAGGCAGAAGGGGATGCGCTGACGAAGCAGGGGCTGTTCAGACACAGCGGGCAGTGCTGGAATCGGCAGCGCCGACGAAATCGGCGAAGTCGGCAGCAGGTGGTGACGATGAGTCTGGATGGACGGACTGCATAGTCCAAGGCTTGACGAAAAAGACTGTTGGTCTAGACACTGGGGCAGTGGCAGCCCGTGGGACTGTGTCGCCAGATTCGTCCGCAGCGTTGGCTTATTGGTGCGGTGGGCTGATGCGAGTGGGGACTGGGGGCAGCGGACAGTGAAAGCAAGAGTTTCCCCGAGGCTGCCGGGAAAAACGCCGCTCGGGATGGACGGGGTGAGATGACCCGGCTGCCCGCAACGAGTCATTCAATTCTCTGCCCTATCAACATAACTCCCGATGTGTTGTTCGCTATCTTGGAAGAAGAGATCTCTTCCTCCCCGGGATGGCCGGGTGCGATTACCCGGCGGCGGCGTTCAAATCACTGCCCTATCGGCTACAACTGCTGATGGGGGGATTAGAGGCCTGCCATGGTGGTGAGGGGAGGCGAAGACCGTGAAAGCAAGAGTTTTCCCGGGGCTCCTCCGGTGGCCGCGGCATGCGGGCTGCTGGTTTTCCCGCATTCCGCCAATAAAACGTCGTGCTTTCCACATGAAATCAATCCAGTAAAATCAGCCATATTTTTGTGAGGCTGCCAGCCGAATTTGGGGTCATTCCGGGCCGGTTCCTATTTTTGCGTATTTCCTTGATTTTTAATGGTAGGAAAATAAAAAAAAATACTTCCCCACCCCGAAAAATTCCGGGATTATTTCTGGAGGTGGACTGGATTTTTGCCAACCTATGTGCAAAATTTCAGCTCAAAATACCAAGAAATGAATTTTTTAGAGGGGGGGTGACAGCTGGGACCTAGTAGTGTCTACCCCTGCCAGAGCTGCAATAACACTTATAGCTCTTTAGGGGGGTGCCCCCCGACTGGCCATGGGGCGCGGGGGAT
>JAAWWB010001784.1:60000-64207 GCA_018804465.1 Populus tomentosa
GTCCGGACGATTTATAGTCCTAGGCTTGACGAAAACGACTGGGGGCCTAGGCTCACGCTGGGGCAGTGGCAGCGATGCCAACAGTGGGAAAAATCGGCAGCGATGCCAACAGTGGGAAAAATCGGCAGCGCAGATTTTTTGACGAACATGGGCTGGACGCTGGGCTGTCCAGGCCAGGCAGGAAAAATCGTCAAGGGGATGCGCTGACGAAGCAGGGGCTGTTCAGACACAGCGGGCAGTGCTGGAATCGGCAGCGCCGACGAAATCGGCGAAGTCGGCAGAATCGGCGGCCGGTGCTGACGATGAGTCCGGACGATTTATAGTCCTAGGCTTGACGAAAACGACTGGGGGCCTAGGCTCACGCTGGGGCAGTGGCAGCGATGCCAACAGTGGGAAAAATCGGCAGCGATGCCAACAGTGGGAAAAATCGGCAGCGCAGATTTTTTGACGAACATGGGCTGGACGCTTGGCTGTCCAGGCCAGGCAGGAAAAATCGTCAAGGGGATGCGCTGACGAAGCAGGGGCTGTTCAGACACAGCGGGCAGTGCTGGAATCGGCAGCGCCGACGAAATCGGCGAAGTCGGCAGAATCGGCGCCGGTGCTGACGATGAGTCCGGACGATTTATAGTCCTAGGCTTGACGAAAACGACTGGGGGCCTAGGCTCACGCTGGGGCAGTGGCAGCGATGCCAACAGTGGGAAAAATCGGCAGCGATGCCAACAGTGGGAAAAATCGGCAGCGCAGATTTTTTGACGAACATGGGCTGGACGCTGGGCTGTCCAGGCCAGGCAGGAAAAATCGTCAAGGGGATGCGCTGACGAAGCAGGGGCTGTTCAGACACAGCGGGCAGTGCTGGAATCGGCAGCGCCGACGAAATCGGCGAAGTCGGCAGAATCGGCGGCCGGTGCTGACGATGAGTCCGGACGATTTATAGTCCTAGGCTTGACGAAAACGACTGGGGGCCTAGGCTCACGCTGGGGCAGTGGCAGCGATGCCAACAGTGGGAAAAATCGGCAGCGATGCCAACAGTGGGAAAAATCGGCAGCGCAGATTTTTTGACGAACATGGGCTGGACGCTTGGCTGTCCAGGCCAGGCAGGAAAAATCGTCAAGGGGATGCGCTGACGAAGCAGGGGCTGTTCAGACACAGCGGGCAGTGCTGGAATCGGCAGCGCCGACGAAATCGGCGAAGTCGGCAGAATCGGCGCCGGTGCTGACGATGAGTCCGGACGATTTATAGTCCTAGGCTTGACGAAAACGACTGGGGGCCTAGGCTCACGCTGGGGCAGTGGCAGCGATGCCAACAGTGGGAAAAATCGGCAGCGATGCCAACAGTGGGAAAAATCGGCAGCGCAGATTTTTTGACGAACATGGGCTGGACGCTGGGCTGTCCAGGCCAGGCAGGAAAAATCGTCAAGGGGATGCGCTGACGAAGCAGGGGCTGTTCAGACACAGCGGGCAGTGCTGGAATCGGCAGCGCCGACGAAATCGGCGAAGTCGGCAGAATCGGCGGCCGGTGCTGACGATGAGTCCGGACGATTTATAGTCCTAGGCTTGACGAAAACGACTGGGGGCCTAGGCTCACGCTGGGGCAGTGGCAGCGATGCCAACAGTGGGAAAAATCGGCAGCGATGCCAACAGTGGGAAAAATCGGCAGCGCAGATTTTTTGACGAACATGGGCTGGACGCTGGGCTGTCCAGGCCAGGCAGAAGGGGATGCGCTGACGAAGCAGGGGCTGTTCAGACACAGCGGGCAGTGCTGGAATCGGCAGCGCCGACGAAATCGGCGAAGTCGGCAGAATCGGCGGCCGGTGCTGACGATGAGTCCGGACGATTTATAGTCCTAGGCTTGACGAAAACGACTGGGGGCCTAGGCTCACGCTGGGGCAGTGGCAGCGATGCCAACAGTGGGAAAAATCGGCAGCGATGCCAACAGTGGGAAAAATCGGCAGCGCAGATTTTTTGACGAACATGGGCTGGACGCTGGGCTGTCCAGGCCAGGCAGAAGGGGATGCGCTGACGAAGCAGGGGCTGTTCAGACACAGCGGGCAGTGCTGGAATCGGCAGCGCCGACGAAATCGGCGAAGTCGGCAGCAGGTGGTGACGATGAGTCTGGATGGACGGACTGCATAGTCCAAGGCTTGACGAAAAAGACTGTTGGTCTAGACACTGGGGCAGTGGCAGCCCGTGGGACTGTGTCGCCAGATTCGTCCGCAGCGTTGGCTTATTGGTGCGGTGGGCTGATGCGAGTGGGGACTGGGGGCAGCGGACAGTGAAAGCAAGAGTTTCCCCGAGGCTGCCGGGAAAAACGCCGCTCGGGATGGACGGGGTGAGATGACCCGGCTGCCCGCAACGAGTCATTCAATTCTCTGCCCTATCAACATAACTCCCGATGTGTTGTTCGCTATCTTGGAAGAAGAGATCTCTTCCTCCCCGGGATGGCCGGGTGCGATTACCCGGCGGCGGCGTTCAAATCACTGCCCTATCGGCTACAACTGCTGATGGGGGGATTAGAGGCCTGCCATGGTGGTGAGGGGAGGCGAAGACCGTGAAAGCAAGAGTTTTCCCGGGGCTCCTCCGGTGGCCGCGGCATGCGGGCTGCTGGTTTTCCCGCATTCCGCCAATAAAACGTCGTGCTTTCCACATGAAATCAATCCAGTAAAATCAGCCATATTTTTGTGAGGCTGCCAGCCGAATTTGGGGTCATTCCGGGCCGGTTCCTATTTTTGCGTATTTCCTTGATTTTTAATGGTAGGAAAATAAAAAAAAATACTTCCCCACCCCGAAAAATTCCGGGATTATTTCTGGAGGTGGACTGGATTTTTGCCAACCTATGTGCAAAATTTCAGCTCAAAATACCAAGAAATGAATTTTTTAGAGGGGGGGTGACAGCTGGGACCTAGTAGTGTCTACCCCTGCCAGAGCTGCAATAACACTTATAGCTCTTTAGGGGGGTGCCCCCCGACTGGCCATGGGGCGCGGGGGATTTGCGAGCTGCTGCTACGCTCGGACTAACGTGGGGGGCCTCACGGCCCGAAGTAACGCCGCCATCGATGACCCGTTTTCCGGCCGGCGACGACCCGATTCCGGCCACCGTCCCTATAAAAATCACACACGCGCGCGCGCGCCCGCCCGCGCCCGCGCTTGGCGCTGGGGCGCTGGGGCCTGGGGGCCTGGGGCCTGAGGGCCTGGGGCCCTTGGGGGCCCTTGGGCTCTTGGGCGATTGGGCGCGCGCGCGCGCGGCAATGATTCCCAGGCAGCCATGCTGCGCTGCGCAACGGGGGCTGACGCGGGGACAGCCCCTGCTGGCTTGCTATCTTACCCGCGGGGGGGCTGCCTTCGGGCCCTGGCCCCCCGCGCTCTTGCCTGCCCCCCGCGCGGGAGAGGCTACTAGGTACACGCTGGGGCAGGGGCAGCGGCAGCGGCAGCGATGCCGACAGTGGGAAAAATCGGCAGCGCGGATTTGTGCCGCTGCAGGCCCGTCGCGGAAAATCGGCAGCGCGGATTTGTGAACCTGCAGGCCCGTCGCGGAAAATCGGCAGCGATGCCGACAGTGGGAAAATCGGCAGCGCGGATTTGTGCAGTTAAAAAGCCCGTCGGGGAAAATCGGCAGCGCGGATTTGTGAACCTGCAGGCCCGTCGCGGAAAATCGGCAGCGATGCCGACAGTGGGAAAAATCGGGCAGCGATGCCGACAGTGGGAAAAATCGGCAGCGCGGATTTGTGCCGCTGCAGGCCCGTCGCGGAAAATCGGCAGCGCAGATTTGTTGACGAACACGGGCTGGACGCCTGGGGCTGGCTCAGGCAGGCAGGAAAATTCGTCGAGGGGGCAGGCTCCACGGCAACGGGGGGCTGACGCGGGGACAGCCCCTGCTTGGCGTGCTATCTCTTGCCCGCGGGGGGGCTGCCTTCGGGCCCCTGGCCCCTCGCGCTCTTAGTGCCTTGCCACCCGCGCGGGAGAGGCCTAGGCGCTTGCAGGGCCAGCCCGACGATTCCGCTGGCCGCCGGCTATGGCTCGCTGCTGGTTTTCCCGCATTCCGCCTAGAAAACGTCGTGCTTTCCACATGAAATCAATCCAGTAAAATCAGCATATTTTTGTGAGGCTGCCAGCCGAATTTGGGGTCATTCGGGCCGGTTCCTATTTTGTGCGTATTTCCCTTGATTTTTAATGGTAGGAAAAATCTGGGAAAATTTATAAAGGTGGATTGG